>CAUYSK010060419.1:0-18542 GCA_963575035.1 Avahi laniger
TCCATTAAAAAGTGGGCAAAAGACATGAACAGAAGCTTTTCAAAAGAAGATAGACTAATGGCCAATAAACATATGAAAAATGCTCAACATCACTAATCATCAGAGAAATGCAAATCAAAACCAAAATGAAATATCACCTAACCCCAGTGAGAAGGGCTTTTATCAAAAAGTCCCAAAACAATAGGTGTTGGTGTGGATGCTGAGAGAAAGAAACACTTACACGCTGTTGGTGGGACTGCAAACTAGTGCAACCTCTATGGAAAATAGTATCGAGATTCCTCAAAGAACTAAAAGTAGAGCTACTATTTGGTCCAGCAATCCCACTACTGGGTATTTACCCAAAGGAAAATAAGTCATTTTATACAATAGACAATTACACTAGAATGTTTATAGCAGCACAATTCACAATCACAAAAAAGTGGAATCAACCCAAGTGTCCATCAACTCATGAGTGGATTAATAACATGTGGTCTGTTCATGCCATAGAGTACTACTCAGCCATAAAAAATGAATTAATACCTTTTACAACAATCTGGGTGGAACTGGAGACCATTCTCCTAAGTGAAATATCTCAAGAATGGAAAAACAAACACCACATGTACTCACTATTAAATTGGAACTAACCGATCAGCACTCATGTGCACAGATGGAAGTAAAACTCAATGGAAATCATGCAGGCGGGAGGGGGGAGGAGGGGATGGGTGAAATCATACCTAACAGGTACAATGTACACTATCTGGGTGATGGGCACACTTATAACTTTCACTCAAGCAGTACAAAAGCAATCCATGTGACTGAAACATTTGTACCCCAATAATATTCTGAAATTAAAAAAAAAAAAAAGAAGAAAATGGCCAGGCAAGTACTAGAATCCCTCCCCCTCGCCCCAGGAAACACCTATTTTGCTTTTGAATCTGCAGTTTAGGCACAGCTGGGCAGAGAAAACCTGACTGTCCTTGAGATACCTGGGGCCTAAGCTGGAAATAAACAGAAGGTATAGGGGATGGCAAGAACCATCTCTCTCCTTTTTCATGTGGTCTCAAGGCACATGTCTCAGTACCATCTTGTCACTTCATGTGTCCTCTCCAGAATGATAACTTCTGGGTAGTCAGACTCCTTACATGGCAACTGGCTTCCCCCACACTAAGCATCAGGCCGAGGCTGCAAGGCTTCTCGTGATTTAACCTTGTAAATCCCAAAACATAACTTTTACTGCATGCCATTGGTCAAGCAATTCACTAAGGTGAACCAAGACACAACAAATGAGGCATTAGATTCTGCCTCCTGATGGAAGGAGTAGGAAAGAATTTTTGACCATCTTCAATCTACCACAAGGTCACGCTCACCAATGCTTAATCTCATGCCCTACGGGTGACTTCTGTTAACAGTTTAGTGTTCATTTGCCTGTGTGCCTTCTCTCAAAGTGGAATCCTACATGACTCCTTATGTGGGAATCTCTGCATTGGGATATGGGCTAGATTTTGTTTCTGTTTTGTTGGGATGTCATAAGTGGTGGAGGGGGCATGTGCTATAAATTCTGCAATTCTGCTGTGGGCTTTTGATTCTCCAACACTAAAATTCTATTTCAACAGTGAGGTTCCTTCAGGAGTTTTATCTATGACTGAGCACTAAAAAATCCATGACAAGTATTCTCAGTGGTTGTCATGGTACTCAGAGTAATTCAGAGAGCTATAATCACATACATCACTTTATTTTTATTTCCCAGCTGCCCCATGAGGTCAGTATAGTAGAATTGCATTGTGCCTGCTTAGGCGAAATTAATTGATAATACCCTTATCCCCATTTTTCAGATGAGTTCAGAGGTTAGGTAACTCACCAAGGTCACTTAGCTAGCAACTGAAAAGCCCAGTTTCAAATCCTAGTCAGCCTGGTAGCCAAACCCGTGCACTGAACCCCTTTAATTCATCTTAACTTTCTAGATGAAAAAAACTAAAGGTCAGAAAGCCATCTGGCATATTTCATTTCTCGGAGTGGTTGCAACAGGCACAGAAACATGTATCCAATTCTCATATTATGGAGTGTTAACCTCTCATGAAGAGTGTTTTGTGTTGCCTATAGCAACAAAGTTTATTGCTACTTCTACTTGCGGGAACTGCTTCCACAGGCTTAACATCTTGAGTAATCTAAGAGCAGTGGGAACATTATTGAGTGGAAAGGGTTGGAGAAAATCCAGTGGATTTTCTAGCAAACTAAAAGATAAACTGAGAAAAACTGTATCCCAAATTTGGAACATGATTTCAAGCCACCATGAAGGTGTTTTTTTTGGATTAATTGCCACTTCCCTCCCATTAGATCTATGAAGAAGCTACAAATGTATCATTGGACTGATTCTGGAACAGGTCCTCTTTATCTTGTCATTTATTTCTGCATTTGGCTTTGACTTGATTCGGCATTCATATACCACCAGTCGTACCCAAATTGAAGCTGGACTGGTCACGTCTCTATTGACAAGTTGAGTCGTTGATATCAGGCAGTTTTCTGGCCCTCTGTTAGCAATTGCACAACATTCAGAGCAGAGACCTTCTGCTTTGTGCTGCATGGACTTCTCCAACTGTGTTTCTATTACCCTCGTTATTTCTGTCCCCATGTGCTCTTGCTTAAATCCATGCAGGGCTGGAGTGTAGCTCTCAGTGCAGCCACAATCTACAAAGGCAATGAACTCTGCTGGGCCCTTCTACAATATGCTTTCTAAAAAAAATGTCCGCTGCCTCTGGATGTCTGTAAATGGCCTTGATCCATGAGTGTCTGCCATTGCTAAGGTAGAATGAGTTTTGGTAGATATCTTGGGCTTTAAGAGAGGAAAGAAAAATTTTAATCCAGAATGTTGCCTGGAAGACTTTCCCCAATTATTCATTAATCTTTTAGCTTATTCTTTTGTTGCTGTCTTCATTCAACAAGCATTTTTTGAGGGTTCTATGCAAGGACATGCAAGTTCAAATAGAAAATGGTTCCTGGATCTAGTCTCCCGAAGCTTACAGTGCAGTGGCGAGGCTTCTATACTCTTGCTTTTACGTGTTTTTTTGTTGTTGTTGTTATTGCTGTTGTTCTTTTTCCATTTTCTCTCTTAGCTTCTTTCTGCTGCTCATTTTTACAGAAGTTGCCTCACTTAGGTTTTGCTGTTAAATTATTAAATTCACTCTAAATTTCAATTATTGTTCTTACAAGTTTTCTGCTTCTTCTTCTTCTTTTATGATTATTATTTTGTTATAATGTCTATTTATTCTTTTCTCTCTTTAATCATTTCTGGGGTCTTTAGTTTATATGCACCTTCAGATTTTTATTATGTCCAGTGGTCAGGCTGTATTCATTTTCTTTGTTGCATTTGCTAACTATCCCTTATGGTATTTTATCTCCTTGTGTAGTTAGTAAATTTTTTCCAGAAAAATAACAATTTTTAATAAATTAATTATCCAGCATACCTCTATAATAGAGTAATTTTTTATTATGAGCTTATCTTTAGCTTCCGTTTCCCTCTGTGAGAGTATCTGTGGTCTTCAGATTTCACATTGATTTTGCTAATACCCTAAGGTTTCCCAGGCCTTGGACCAGTTTTTATGTTAATTTCTCAACTTGGTTTTTCTATACCTACAGGTGGTATTATTGTAAACTTTACATCTACAAGGAACAGAGGCCTAGGTTTTTGATTTTTCATAGGCGCCTTTTTTATTTACCTGCTTAAGGCCAAAACACACAGCAAGTATCCTTATTGATTCAGTGAGCCAGTGGACAAAGTAATTCTGTAGCCTTCTAATGGAAAGGAAATTTCTGAGGCTCCAAGGTCTATGCAGGGGGCTCAATTTGAGCTCTCATTTTGCATAGGCCTGTGGCCACAGTTTCCGTGTATGTATGGTTATGAAAGTTCCTGTCTCAGTCTCTGGAGCCTATATCTGGGTTGATGCTCTTGTGAGGCACCATGATATCCATACGTGTTTACTGTTCTGGTTTTCATTTTCCTCTTCTCATCTGGAATTTGGATGTTTCTCTTTCTTTCAAGCCAAACTTTGTGGGTTTTTTTTAAATTTGGGGAGGGATAATGCTATATTTTATCCAGGCTTTCCATGTACGGTGCAGGAAAACTTTCTTTTACTTAGTTCTTAGTAATTTTAAAACTTAGTATTCTTAAAATATTGAGTACCTATAATATTTCAGGCCCTGCACCCACTTATATATTGTCATCACTCTGAGTCTTTGCACTTTTTCCTTAGAAACAACAAATTAAAAGGTAGGGTGGCCAGTGATGCTGGAGATGGGTACAACGACACCAATAAATAGAGCTGAGAGCTGATAACAGCAAATAGACGAGAAAAAAGCTATTAGAAACAAACACAGACACTCAAAAACATGATGTTCTGGGGCCAAATAGTGTGAACAAACCAACTGACACACCTATATCATATGATGGCATCATCTAATTACATCATAATGTAATTAGATGTTCACAATGAGGTCCTTGTTGAGGAATCTTCCCCTAATGAAAACCATAGCTGCCCTTGTCATCCGGTATTGAAAGTCAGCCAATATTGATATTGTGTGTCAGCCACCTGAGGACTGTGAGAGCTCACACAACTAGGAGTGTGGGGATGGGAATTGTGTGTGGCAGTGGTGGAGAAACGTGAGCGAGTCACCAGGGAGAACATGGGTGGGGGATGATCTTTTGATGATCTTTCATTGGGCTTGGGTTGTGTTAGTCATATCTGTCCTGCAAATGAGCTGAGAACTAGATGTTTCCCATTACTTGGAAACTGGTATTGAGTGGGAGGCCTAATGGGGCACTGGTTTTAAAATGGGAGAAATGTAATTGGAGGAGGATAGGAATAGCGTAAAATGGAGCTGAAGGTATCCTCGTGAATTCCAGGGAACATGGCAAAGCCACCATTAAAGTCCCAGGCTGCCAGCAAGTCTAGGCTGGTAGCTCAACATAATAGGCAAGAAGCCCAGCTTCACCTGAGGCCAGAAGCAGCCTTGACAATTTGCAAGTGAAGTTTCTTCAGGCAATTGGAAAAAGACAGACAGAGGGGTCAAGAGGGAAGGGAAGACTTCTAGAAGCCAGAGGATCATTGACCCTCAGAGGAGCAAAGGTGATACCTGTCAAGGCATTGGCAGCCAGCTAAGACAGTGCCTTCCTTGGCTGGGCAAGAACCAATTCCAGGCTGCTGCAGAAGACATAGGTGGTACTATTCTGAGAATGAGAGGAATCTAGGGAGGGTGCTGAGCCCCTTACCAAGCGAGAAGTATTAAAAGCAGCCCTGAGACCTGAGTCAGTGACCAGGCTGCATTGGCTCCAAGTCAACTTTTAAAGTGGGTAATGATTGCTTCCAGCAACTTCCTTTTCTGCACCTCCTTCTGCCTCTTTGGGTACTTTCTTCCTATCCTTTATTCAGTGCCCTCACTTTCTCTCTGATCATATGAAACTCTGTCCCAAACCCACTAACTCATTAAAATCCCCAATGGATGCCAAATTCAGTGGAAATTTCTCAGTGCTCATTTTATTTAACATCATGCTGAGATTGGCAATGGGACTGCAGTGAGTTGAGGAGAGAGTGGGCGGTGAGGGTGTAGAGATGATAAAAGTATTTTATATATTTTTGAAAGGACAGAAAAGGTTTTCTCCCTTAGCAATTGGAGAACTGAGACCTCATGGACATTATGGTCTTGAGTTAGCCTGGCTTTAGGTGGGGCTGCTTCCTTCCCTAAAACCTGTCCTGGTAGAAGAAATGAGAAACACAGCAGTGGATAACTCTTCCTTCTGGTGAGGACAGGACTCAGAGACCACAGGATGTGTGTTCCCTCCTTCCTCTCCCTGCTACAGGCCCCAGATGACATTAAATGTTAATTATTTCCATTTATGTAAATCACTTCTATTTTTGTCTCTTACCTTATGAGGCAATAAAATTGATATATATACACTGTTGAATGTGTCAGATTAAGTGTAGACTGTTTTGGATTTCAACTCAAAGCTCTGCCACTTAGCAAAGTCAGCCACTTGAGAGGGTTCCCCACGTGATAGTGGGAAGTAGGATGTGTGATTTTTACAGGTCTGTTCCACTTACACCTGTCGACTCATATATTTTCATCAATCCGAAATTATTTATGGTAGCCTGCTACCCCCCAAAAACGGAAACAACTGAAATATCCATGAACAGGTAAATGGATGAGCAAATTGTGATATTTAATACAATGGAATACTATTTAATATTTAGCATTAGGAAGGAAAGAGCTACTGATATACATAACAGCATGGACAAATATAAAAACGTTATGTTGAGTGATAGAAACTTTGCACAAGAGTGAATACAGTATGATTCCATTTAATGACTTTCTAGAATCCACAGAACTAATCTATGGTGGAAAAAAAATCAGAACAATGGTTTCCTCTGAGGGTTAGGGGTAGAGATTTACTGAGAAGTGGCATGAGGGAACTTTCTGGGTAATGGTCATATTCTTTATCTCGATAGGGGTTTTCTTTGTCTTGGTAGGGGTTTGGGTTACCTAGTTTTGTGCCTTTGTCAGAAATCATCAAATAGTATATTTAAGGGGTGTGTGTGTGTGTGTGTGTGTATGTGTGTGTGTGTGTGTGTTTCATCATATATAAATTTAGCCTCAAGAGAAAAAAAATACCATAATCAAGTATTGAACTTTAGTTAATGATATGCTGCAGATGTGTTTGGGGGAAAGTGAACTGATGCCTGCAACTCACTTCCAAATGCATCCCAAAATAAGATAGGCAGTGGGATGGATAAAGGGACAGATATGTAATAAAGCAACTGTCACAAAATATTAATTATAGAATCTGGTTTTGGGGTATATGGGTGTTCATTGTAAAATTTCTTCAACTTTTCTGTATGTTTGAAATTTTTTCATATTAAGGGAGAAAAGTAAACCAATCTAAAATGAACACCATTCTGGGACAGTTTGTGTCTGGAATTCTGAACCCATCTCTGACTGAGCTGCCATCATTGCTAGGCTCAGTGTTTGTATGCATCTTCTGCCCCCTCTTGCCTTCTGTCATCCCTAGAGTCCAGGTTATTCTTTTGAATCACCTAGGCAACCTCTTTAAGCCTATTTTTTATCATCAGGCTTGCCTGCTGTGGGGGTCATCTATCCTGCCTGCCCTTCTTCCAGCGGAGCTACAGATAACTTACAAATGCACAATTGTTGAACAGAAATTATTGGAAAGCTATCTGTGATTACAAATATTTCATTGTGAACTACCTATGATTACACTTGATTGCACAAAGAGAGAGATGCAGACACTTAGAGCTGATAAATTTGCAAACGCTACTGCCACTTTCCTCCTTCCCTGTCCCCTCCTCTGAACTCTATTGCATTTATAATGACACCATCTCTCACATCCCCAAATTGTATTGTAAAGCCAGAAAACATACATTCTCTGGAATTGACATTCCCATCTCACAACCTCATTTGGCCAGAAGCTCAGCTGCGATTTGCCTGGAGGTTCACATCCCCGTAGTGGGCTGGGCTGACACCACATGACCTTCCCACCATTACAATCTCTTGCACATGTACATTACACAGAACACCAAGTGTAGGTCAAAAGAGGTTGCCAGGAAAACACTGGGGGAAAAAAGCTTCCTTCCTTTACCATGCTCATTAGTTTGAAAACAGAATGCTGCATTTGATACTTTCCATTGCTCTTAAACCTTCCGTGCAGGGAGATGAGATCTAAATAAATGAACATACATGTAAACCTTTATTTTGAGGCATGGAATTGTAAGTTAGCTCCTGCCATAGCATGTAAAGTTGTTTTTACCAAACAATTTAGTTGAAATGGAGGACTCCAATTTATTTGATCTCATCTGGGCCAAAGTCACTTAAAAAGAAGGCTGCTGGCCTACATCTCAGTTTTTAAGGCAATCAGAAAGCATTTGTGCTGACAGCTAAGATGTGGCCTGGAATGTCTCTCTTTCTGAGGGTCTGAGTTAGCCTTGAAAGGAAAGCCAGGTTTCAGCAAGGAGAGCCAAATGCATTTGTATTGCTTAAGATCTGAGAATAGACATGAAACTCTGTTTCTGTGGCCGGGCTGCTTTATATTAATTCATTCCACAAATATTTGTCAAGCACCTACTATGTGCCAGGCACAGTTCTTGGACACTCAGGTCCTTGTGTGTGGTCCCTTATATGGCTTTGTCATTTCTGTGTAGTTCAGCTCTTCTGCCAGGCTTCAGCACTTTCGGTTGAGTTTTGTTTTATTCACTCCAGCAGTTGTTTTTTTAACCTCTGTTGTCCCACTGGGTGATTTATCAGGCCTCTCATGGTTGGTTAAATGTAGATGTCTGTGACTGTGACCAGAGCATTGAAATAGCCTGACTGACAGACCCTGGGAAGGTGGCAGGAACAGCAGCTGTGAGCTTGAGCTCTGCTAGTTTGCAGCTGCCAAATGCCCCTTTGAAAAGCCAGACGGGACATGGTGGTGCCAATCCAAGAGACACCAGACTCTGGGAAGAGATGAACTTTCTTTGCTGTGACCTTGGATTTTGAATACCTACAATTGGCCAGTCAGCTGGCATCCCCATGCACATATATTGCTGGCTTACTCAGGTGGTGGATAATGTCTTTTATGTCTGCTAGCCTGGATGAAATGCCCAACGTTGATTTGTTGACTGCAATTGGCAGAGGCGGTAAGACTATGGCCCTGTGTTCAAGCCTGGGGTCTGAGAATGGCCAGACTCCCAGGTGAGAAATCTTTATTCCTCCTTGTTGTTTTGCCATCTCCTTTCTTTGCTTACCTACTCCAGATTTCCTCACCCACTCCAGATTTCCTCATAAGAGCCAGTCGACAGTTATGCAAGCAGGCAGCCATTAGCTTGCTGCAAACTAAAAATCAGATCAATACTTGAAACCCTTCCTTGAGGACCTGGCTCTTCTTCAAGCCACTTTCATGTACTTCAGAAAAATTTTATAAAGGCTGGTATACTTTGTTTTCCTTGAGCTTAAGTCTGAGGATGCACAAGCATCTATGTACATTGGTATGTATTCTAATGTGTGCATATGTGTTTGCATGAGGAATGATTTTTCAAGGTTCTAAGTGTGAAAAAGAAGGGGAGTTCAGCATAAAATAATGGTAACCACAAAATGTTAGAAGCACTGATGGTGGAATGATGTTGTTTATATCAGTTAGCTCTTGATGTGTAACAGATCAACACCAAATTTAGTGGCTTAAAACAACAATCATTCATTTGCTTAAGATTCTGTGGCTTCTGCTCTGAGCTGACTCAGCTTAGACTGGATAATCTAAGATGGCCTCACTTAAATGTCTGGAGCCTCAGTGGGGATGGCTGGGACAGTTGGGATTGTTGGAGCCTCTCTTTACACATAGTCTCTCATGCTCTAGTAGGCCACCCTGGGCTTTTTCACATGGTAGTAGAAGTATTTTCAGCAGCAAAAAAGAGCAAGCGCCAGTGTGCATACATTTTCAAGCCTCTCCTTACATCATATTTGCCAATGTTCCATTGGCCAAAACAAGTCAAGTGACCAAAGTTGGGATTCTGTGAATAGAGAAAAAGACTCAACCCTTTGGCAGGAGGAGTTGTAAAGAATTTGGAGCTTTATAATCTACCACATTGTGGATGATGACATAGGGAGCATGGGTTTCAGAGATGGATGGCACAATCAAGTTCTAACTCATCTGCTTAAGAGCCAAGGGACCTTAGACAATCACCTATCTCTTATGAATTTCAGTTTTCTTGTCTGAATATGAGGAAACGACACTTAATCATTGGATGAAATGAGATCTTTCATTTATCTGTTTTTGTAATAAGCATGTGCTAAGCTTATGTGCCAGGCCTAGGCTATGTCATGGGATACAGTAGTGACTATCATGATCTCACTCTCATGGAGATGCCAATATGAATATTATTTATATAAATACTTGCAAAACTACAAATCATGGTACCAGTTGTCAGTAGTATGAGTCATATCCTGGTGGCTCATGTTCCTTTTCCCCTTTTATCCTTTGTGACATTTACTCTGTCACCACTTCTGGTATATTATGGAACCATAAAGGCCCACCTTACCCTAGCAGGCAGTCACCCTATGTTACAGGGTTGTGGGCAGAGTGTGGACTGGCCCCACAACTGCTTTCGTGAGTTGATTGAACCATCATCAATGCGCAGGGAAGACAACTACTTTGTCAAGCCTGACTTGGAAAAACGCCATAGATCATTGAAAGTGGAGGAGATGCCAGAGACGATCTAGTCTAATTTGTTCATTTTATAGGCAAGGAAACCTAGACCTCAAGAGGGGACATGACTTATACAAGGTCACATAGCTAGTTGGTGCTGATACCAAGATTCCTAATGATATTGATCTCAGTGATTTTGTATTTGTTTCTGTGCCTTCCTCCTCACATGTGCACACAAACACACACACACATGCTTAGGCTTTTAACAGAAAAGGATAATGAATGGAACCTGTTTTCTTTATCTTCCACGTAAGTGAATAAAATAGTCTTCTTTTATCTTTCCACATCTGACCAAAGAAAGGCAAGATAAATATTAGTTGACCAAAAACTTATATATACCTTTAGAACTTATGAATTATTACCACTTATTCATCATTACAGGGAAGGACAGTGAGGGATTTACGTCAGATATTTGAATCCTTATTTTAAAGATGTGGAAACCAAGGACTAGAGAGGTCGAATGAGTTGCGTGAGATTGCAGGATTAGTAGTAGCAGGTTTAGGATTGCGTTCTTTCCACATTATGGGTCACTTCTGGGGAATAAAATCAACAAAAATATGCTTAAAATTATACTGATTAAGTGAAATAATTCTAGAATGGGTATGTGTGATTTGCTCTTGACACATGTACAAATAAATAAATTAGAATGACTCTAGATACGGTGGTATATATAATTATTAACAGAAAAAGAAACGTGTTTCAGGTCATTGATAACTCTCTTTTTGTTTCTATTTGCTACACACCCTGGATCTGTGTTCCCTTTTATTTAAATGTATCACTGACATATGCGTTTTGGAAAAAAAAAACTCCCAATGCACCTAGCATTTTATGGTTTAAAAAAATTTCTATGCAAAATAATTTAATGTACCAACTTTAGGGGTTATACTTTAGAAAGGACAGGATGGAACAATACAGAAGAAAACAATTCAAATCAACTCTGAATAAGCTGGAAGGCAGAACTTCCCCTAACGTCCTCTTCCAAAGTGAAGATATTTGTTTTTCAGTATTCGTTTGTTCATTTATGCAGCATAGTTTTCCAACCTGGGGAAAAATGGGGTCTCTAACTTCAATTGTTTTTAACAATGATTAAATTAATTGGTGATTCTGTCTTGAGATTTAGTTATGCATAGCAAATTCCACGACATCTAGGAAAGTTTCAGAGTTGCAATTATGAACCCTAACAAGAAATGGAGGCTTTGAGGGTCTAATGATTTGTCTCGCTAAGTTGGCAACCTGAGATATGAATTAGAATGGGGCCGACTGATTTTGGAGTCCCATTCTTAACCACTGCTGCTGTAAAGCTATGAGAAAGAGAAAGTAGAAACCAAGCAAATATTTCTCTATACCAAATGCCTGAGCTCTTCCCTTTTAGAAACATGACTTTTCTCTGATAGGAAATGCTGGCCACCCTAACCTAATATCACATCTCTGAGAATGGCAAATATCACTTCTAGAACATACAGAAAGAAATTTAGTTCAGCACAGGCAGGCAATTATCTCTTGACAAAAAGGCCACTGATGATCTGGGATAAGTAAGACCTTGTTTTACTCTCCGCACCATCAGGGGATTCTGATGTGGCCATGAATTACCTGGAGGTCCGGTTAAAAGAGAGACTCTGATTCAATGGGTCTGTATGGGGCCTGAGATTCTGCATTTCTAGCAAGCTTCCAGGTGATGCTGATGCTTCTGGTCAATGGGCCACACTTTGAGTAGCAAGGCATTAGCAATCCTCCGCATGCTTCAGTTAACCTTATCTGTGCCTCGGTTTCTTCCTCTGTAAAGTGGAGTTAATACTAATGACTCCCTCAAAGGATTATAGTGTATTAAAACAGGCAAAGTATTTAAAACAAGGGTTGCCATATGGTAAGTGCTCCATAGATGCTAGTTATCACATTTTTATTCTTGTATGCCCTCGCGTTTGTCTTTTTGAATTTCATACCAGCTTAAACCCATAGGCCATATATTAACAGTAGCTCAACTTTCAAACTACATTATCCTAGCCCTTCCCCTCTGATATTGGAACATCTGTGTAGCAGTGAATTAAGGCAGCCCTCAGACTTCCACACACGTTCCTTACATGTGCTGCAGGCCTGGCCGGGCTGCCTGTAATTCCTGCCTTTCTCCCTCACTACAGTTCCTCCTCGTGTGTTCATGATCTTATAGAACCTGAGCATTAGGGTGGGTTTAGGGGGTCAGTTAGTTCCACTTAATAGGAAGGGGCTTGTGCTATACCTGCCACATAAGGTCAGGACTTGGGCACAGGGAGGGAGGGACAGGATAGAGTCCTTCACAGATAGAGACTCAGAATGATTCAAAGCAAGCCCCTGTCTCTGCTCTCTGCCCATTTCTGCTCACTGGGCTGAGACTTCTCAGGAAAAACACCTGTCCCTGTGCCCCATGAAACTTTCCTTCCAACACAGAAAACTGCCTCCTCTCTGGGAAGCTCTCCAAGTTATGGAGCAGGGGTCTCCAGACTGGGGCATGAAAATGGCAGGGAGTAATGAGACATCTATTGAGATAGAATCAAGAAATAATAAAACTTATTTTTATATTTATTTTTTTACCTAAAACAGGAAGAAATCAAGCACAACCAAATATCTAATACCTAGATTGACTTAAGTGCATGTGTGTGATTTCTATATACATCTTTTAGCATATGGGCTTAAGATGTTTTACCATTACATATGAATGATGTAAAATGTTTGTGGATCATGTATAGAGATTAAAAAGTTCACCCCTTTGTGGATGGGGAGATAAAGTATCTCTGTGCCAGAGACAATTCTGATGTTTACCACCTTTCATTTTCTTCCTGGGAACCCAGGAAAGGCTCTTTTTAAGCTCCCTTGCATTAATGAGAGGTCACACACCTAGTCCTGGCCATCAGAATTGGGGGGAGCTGCTTCACTCTGCTCCTAAGCTTAATTTGTGAGACCCTCCATTTGCTCTGAGTCTTCTCCAGTCAGCTGGTGGGATGCAGATGGTCTCCTCGGCTTCCAAGGGAGGGTGGAGCCATTAGTGGAAAGTACTGACTCTGATCTAGGTAAGAGGGATGCTCCGCAGAAAAGCAGCCCATCTAGGAATACCTGTGATGGTCTTTATGGGAGCAGGCAATAAGCATTCATTGTTCAGACACTGAGATTTTAGGGTGTTTTTGTTACTGCAACATAGCCTAGCCTATCCTGACTTACACAGTTTCTTCTATAGCTCATTTTCCTCCCTCAATTCCATTGCTCGGATGTCTCATTGGCCCCAGCTAAAGACCTTCTGGATCCTGTACATTTAACCTCTTAAGGTCTTTAGTACCAGGCAGGTTGTAGCTCAGGGTAGAAGTTAAGAAATCAAACTCTGAAGTCTGACTACTTGCGTTCAAATCCCAGCTCTACCACTTACTAACAGTGTGATGTTTTAAAAAGCTGTTTAGCCTCTTTCTCAAGTTATTTCCTCACCCAAAATAAAAGATAATATTAGTGATTTTATAAGGTTGACAGAAGAAATTAAACTTTAATTTTAAAAAATTAAAATCCTTGCAAGTTAAGTTAATACTGTGCCTGACATTTAGTAAACGCTTGATAACTGTTAACTTCTGGTTTTGGTAATATTGCAACTGCAATGCTACCTTCGTTCTCCAGCCACAAAGTCTTTCTCACATTTAAAAGATAAATATTGGTGCCCTTCTCCTACTTGTGTCATTCTCCCCTCACTACCTTCCACCAATCCTTAGCCCTCAGGAGTTCTCCTCCAAAAAATGCCATTGCCAGTCCCTGACCCCACACACCAGAAATCAGAGGGGGAATTCCTGAAGGGCTTCCACTACTCTAATCTCTGTCTCTTGACTGGATCAACAATATAATAATCAAAGCATAAAATCCCAACAGAAGCCTGATTAGAGGTTACCTTGCCTCTTCTGGAACCTGTAGACCTATAGGAAACGTAGTGGGACAGCCTCTGTGCTATGTTCTGAATGTTTGTGTCTCCCCAAAATTCATATGTTGAAATCCTAATCCCTGAGGTGATGGTACTAGGAGGTGGGAACTTTAGGAAGTAATTTGGTCATAAAGGTGGAGACCTCATGAGTGGGATTAGTGTCCTTATAAAAGTGACCCCAGAGAGCTCCCTCAACCCTTCCACTGTGTGAGGGCGCAATGGAAAAACATCATCTATGAAGCAGGAAGCAGGCCCTCACCAAACATTAAATCTGCCAGGACCTTGATCTTGGACTTCCAGCCTCCAGAACTAAAAGAACAAATTTATGCTGTTTATAAGCTACTCAGTCTATGGTATTTTGTTATAGCAGCCTGAACAGACTAAGACACTCTGCCATTACTGGGGTAGACTTATCCAGAAATTTTTTGTACATTAAATGGAAAACTACCTCCTTCTTAACTCAGAATAAGCTTACTATTAGTCAAAGACTTCTCAGATTTCAGTGAACATCAGAACCCCCTGGACAGCTTATGAAAACACTGAGTGCTGGGTCCCACCCCAGAGTTTCTGATTTAGTAGGTCTGGGGTGGGACACGTGAAATTAGCACGTCTAACAAGCTTCCAGCAACGCGGATGCTGCTGGTCTGTGTACCACACTTTGAGTAGCTCTGTGTTAGTCCATTTGACAGCCCTGCAGCTATTTAAAGACAGCAAGTGGATCCCCCACTACCCTGCTTGGTCACCTCTTCTCCATGTTGAACATGTTGGGGCCTTCACCTTTGCTTATCTTGTGTCAGACTCTGTCCTTGGTCCTGGGTAGCCAAAGATGGAAAGTACCTAGACCCTGTCCTCAGGGAGCTTAGAAATATGCAGGAAAATAGAGAAAAAAGTCCATCACAATGTGACCACAATAAATATTTACTCTGTGCTTACTGTGTGTTGTGACCATTCTCAAAGTCTGGTGATTCAACAGTGAGCAAGATGGCATAGTCCTTATATCATGGAGCCCTCAGGACAGTGAGGGAGACTGAATAAGGAAGAGGAAATTGCATTCCAGTGTGATAAGGGTGTGGAGAGGAAGAGCCAGGCAGCTCTAGAAGTACAGAGTGGGGACCTCAAACCCCAACATGCGGCTGGCGAGTCAGGATGGGCTTCATGGTGGAGGTGATTGCTAGGGTGGGACATTGAAGAGAAATAGGCATTAAACAGGTAAGGGATGAGGTGGGATATTTAAGCAGAATGAAGGGAAGTACAGGAGCGTGGTACAATTTAGGCTGGGTGGAAAGTGCTGTGTGGTTGATAAGAGAGCACCGATGGGGCCCTGCAGGACAGGGGTGGGCTGGGGCAGGACTGGAGAGAAGCAAGGGAGAGTGGGAGAGATTGCCACTTCCTGGGTGGCCATTAGTGAGCCCTGACTTTCTTGAGAGCAGCTGAAATGACAGATCAAGACCTCACACTCCATCCACTCTCCATTTGAGGGATGGAGGGAAGTTTTGCCCCACCTGTTTTCAGGACACCTACAGTCGTGACTTGTGGTGGAGGAGAGCTGGCCCAGGATTAAACATTGTCCAGAGCCCCAGCAGGATGCAGGACGTGTCTGACCTGGGGACCTCTTCTCTGCATTCAGGCCAAGTGCCCTGCAGTGAGTCATGAGTGTGCTACAGTGTGTGAGTGGGTGAGGTAGCGGGAGAGTTAGCAAGAGTTCAAGGGGAATTTGATGGACAAAGTCTAGAGGGAGGTAGGAAAAATGACGCAAATTCAAGGTATCCTATGATGCTCTAGTCTAACGGAGAGGTTGGAGAGTTTGGGCGCCTGGGGGCTAAAAGTATAGATGGGGAAAGGAGGGGAGAGAGAGAGTAAAGTAGAGAGGTGGGAGTGAGAGGGAGAACAAAGAGAGAGAGAGAGAGAGAGAGAGAGAGAGAGCAGGGGAGGGAGGAGGAGAGAGAGAAGAAGGGACACAGACAGAGAGCCAGAAGAGGGGAGGGGAGGAGTGGGGTAGGGGAAAGAGAGAAGATGAAGAGGAGGCAGAGTAAGTGAGAGGGAAGGGAGAGAGGCAACGGAGGGGAGGGGAGGGAGAAAGAGGAGGAGAGAGGAGGAGAGGAGAGGAGAAAAAAGGAGGGAAGAGAGAGAAGCAGTCTTCCCAGGCAGGGGCAGAGCTGAAGATTTGACTTTGGTTAAGTAAATGAACACCTTATTGAGTTTGGAACAGAAATGTTTTTGAAGGAAGGGATCCTGACGGTTGGGAGGACCTAGTAGAGGGAAAGGAGAACACAGCTTCTACATGCAAACAGACCTGGCTTTGAGTCCCATCTCTGGCACTGACTCACTGTGTGACCTCGGGCAAGTTGTTTAAATTCTCTGTGCCACAGAGTCCTTATCTTTAAGAGGAAATAATAAAAGCCAATTCCCAGGGTTGTTGGCAGACTTAAAGGAGGTTCAGGTGTACAGCTCCTGGCTCTTAGCTGGCACTCAGGAAGTGTATGTTCCTGTGCTACATCCTCCCTTGCAATCCAAAGAGAATTCAGCCATGACCTCCATCAAGCTGAGAAGGCCAGCTTGAAGAACTGAAATGCCAAGGCTGAAGGAGCACTGATGGAAGGGACTGTCTCCTGCTTTAACCCTCTGCCAAGCTTAGTGTGTGAGTGTTCAGTTGTTCCATGAGCTGACTGTGTGCCTTGGCTCAAAGCAGAGCAAGTGGTCTTCGGGAGTGCTGTGAGAGAAGAAAGGCTGGTGCTTGGAGAAGTGAACTTTGATGGAGAAAGCATCCTCCTTTTCAGAGCAAAGAACAAAGCTAAGATTCACTAATAGGAAGACAGAGCCCTGGGCCTTGAACTTAGCAAGAATGTAAAAGGGTTTCTATTGCCTTTTTGTAGACTCCACCGTAAAGATGAGTGTGTTGCAACACATTGTAGGCTAGGGATAATGATTTGCATATCATTTTATAGTTTGAAATGATCTTCATTGACATGATTTTTTAGTCATTCAACAAACGCTTACTGAGTGCCTAGGTCATGCCAGACACTCATGGTCTTGGGTATTCACCAATAGTACTTTTGAATTGGCTTTCCTTTGGGCATCCTCTTTGCCTTCTGTTGATGTGAATAATTAGGAGTGACCCTAATTTCTTTTCCACTTCAGCCAGGCCTGAGGAAACTTCCATTTGCATTTCTTCCCCTTTGGTGCTGCCTGAGTGGTTAGCTAGCTGTAGATAGTCAATCCAGTTGGTTAATGAACTGAGCAAAGAGGTTAAGGTCACAGTTCTGATCCTCAGGGGCTGACTTACCTCTCCACTTGAGTGCACTGTCCTTCTTTCTCTCCAATGTGTATGCTTCCTCCCACCTCAAGGCCTTTGTACCGTTTTTTCACTCTACCAGGAGCCGTCTTGCTTCAGGTCCTAGTTATTGAGATTCAATGTCATTTCCTCAACCAAGCCTTACTCTCTCCCCAGACCTAGTCAGATTCCTCAGTTCACATTCCCGTGGTACTCTGTACTTCTCTAGAACTTCTATACTGTACTTCTCTGTACTTCTTTATTAGTGTTTATGATTATACACTTATTTTTATTATTATTTGATTAATGTAAGCCTCCTCGTGTCAGTTAGGGTAGCGTTTAGCTGCCAGTAATAGAGACTTGGCTGATTGTAGTTTAAACATATGGGGTTTATTTATCTCCTATAGCAACATTGGCAGTCCAGTGCAAGTCTACTGGCTCAATGATGCTATAGGGCTCAGATTCTTTTTCTTCTCTTTCTCTACTGTCTATAGCAAGCACATTTAATTCTCATGCTTACAAGATGGCTGCTTCTACTCCAGGCATAGCATCTGTATTCCAATCAGAAAGAGGGGTCAAGAGGAAAAGTGAGCATCAATTGACTACTGCTTATGTCTCATTGGCCAGAACTGGTTCACATGGTCCCTCCCAGCTGCAAAGGAGTCCAAAAGTTTTTTTTCTTGTTGTTTTGCTTTTATTTAGCTTTTACAACCTATAGAGTAGAGGCAAGCATAGAGAAATGGTAAGCCAACTAAAGTGGACCAACCTATAGTGCTTTCCACATGCCCTTACTGAACTTCAGTATCTAAGATGGAAGAAACCGTGTTTATTTTGTTCACTATTATAGTTTCACCTTGCACAATGTCTGTCTCATTCTAGGCACCCAAAAAGCATATTATTTAATGCAAATGAATGAATAAATGAATTCCTGCAGAGAGCATCTCCCACTTTAGATTTTTTTTGTTTGTTTGTTTCTCGCTTTTATTTATTTATTTATTTATTTTTTATTTCAGCATAATATGAGGGTACAGATGTTTAGGTTACGTGTGTTGCCCTTGCCCCCCCTCCCCCCCTCAGTCCAGGTTTCAAATATGTCCATCCCATTGCGTGGTGCACATTGCACT
>CAUYSK010060422.1:0-40450 GCA_963575035.1 Avahi laniger
GCGATCCTCCTGCCTCAGCCTCCCGAGTAGCTGGGACTACAGGCATGCGCCACCATGCCCGGCTAATTTTTTCTATATATTTTTAGTTGTCCAATTAATTTCTTTCTATTTTTAGTAGAGACGGGGTCTCGCTCTTGCTTACGCTGGTCTCGAACTCCGGATCTCAAACGATCCGCCAGCCTCGGCCTCCCAGAGTGCTAGGATTACAGGCGTGAGCCACCGCGTCGGCTCTAGGTCTCTTACTTATAGTTAGGAAGCAACGGACTCCCTTCTTTCTTCCTTTCGCAAATTGAGAGGGATCGCGTCACAACCCACGGAGGATGAGGGAAAGCGACTCTGAAGTCTGGGCCACTTGCGTCTTCCCGTGGGCAAGCCCTTCCAGATCAATCATATTTTCTTTACTCATATTGTATAAAACGAGCAGAATCCACATCTATAACAAAGGCTCGATGAACTCTTGTGCACGTTTTCTAAGAGCAAACTGTACAAACATATAAACGCCCGAACACTGACACACAAGCCAAAACACACCCACGTGTTCGGGTCTTCTCCCGCGGCGCAAGTTCTTTGAAACTGAAGAGAGAAAAGTTGTCTTCGCATTGTTGTCTCACACTTTCGGCACAATCTTACCGGCGGGGAAAGAAACTTAAACAAAAATTGTTGAAATAAGTTATTAAAAAAGAAGATAATCTCTTTTGTCTTATGCGTCTTTCTGTCTTTATGCTTTGAAGAGATTTATTTTGCGTTTCCAGACTGATCCTGCCTGTCGGAGCGTCTGTGGAAACTGCGACAAGTCTGGAAGCCGCTGTCGAAGAGGCGGGGCGGAGGCGTGACGTCATCGCCGCGGGGCGGAGGCGACAGCGACCACCAGAGGCTCGGCGTGCTGCAAAGGTGGCCGCGGGCTTCACAGGCAGCGTGATTCCAGGTCGCCGTCCGTCTTCCGCAGGTGGTTCGCCCACGTCGAGTCCTGAGCGGAGATGGCAGACGACCTTGGAGACGAGTGGTGGGAGAACCAGCCGGCTGAAGCAGCCACCAGCCCAGGTACCTTCTCCCCGCCCCGCGCTTCTAAGGCGCCTCTCCCCCGGGCCTCTCCCCCGAGCTCTTCCGTGCGCCTCAGCCCCGGCCCGCTTCTGGCAGCCACAGTGTTGCACCCGGCGGGGCCGCGCACAGCTGTCGGAGCGCCCCGCCTTCGCGGGGAAGTGGCGTGGGAGACTTTTTAACACGTGAAACAGACTAGTGTGAAATTAACTCAGATCTGCCCGCCAGTCAGGAAGGACCCTTTTCTAAGCTGATTTTCTTTTCCGTATTTCTTGAGAATGGGTAAGAAAACTTAACGGTTTTTGTGAAGAGAGACAGTTTCGCGTAGTGGTTAAGGATAACCCCTGAACTAGGTTCAGACTGCTTCAGTGCAAATCGCGACTCCAGTACTTTACTCTTTGGTCTCCTTTTCCTTCCTTACCTGTGAAATAAGGATATCAATAATGGCTATTTCGTAAAGTTGTGAAGATTAAATGAAGATAATACAGTGCTGCACTTTAGCACTGTACTTGGCCTATAATATATGCACAGTAAATATAAGTTATTGTATCTCTTGTTATCATTATCATGTAGTTTGGAGCTGGAAGGGGACTTCAATAGAGGTCATCCCTTTGAACTCACTTATTTTACAGATGAGGAACATGACCTAAACATGTCACGTAACTTGACAAATTCACAAAGCTAGCTCTATCGGAAACAAGACTGGAACTCAGTTAATAACACACAATTCGAACGCTTTTTACTGCGCTGTGCTGTGTTTACCCACTTCTGATGCAGTGGACGTTTTATCCCTAAGTAGAGTAGCATTAAGTAACCCCCACCTCTGGCTGGTCTTGAGCTTTTCAAGTTCCATCAGGTTTAATATGCAGTTGTTTTGTTTTTATTTTTTAAAATCATTCTTCAAGGTCAGCCTCTCTTCTCTACCGGATAGTATGATTTTTGCAGACAGGGGCAAAGTTGGATTCACATTTGTGTCATCTACAGGGCCCCTGCACTTGATAGACACTTGATACATGTTTGCTGCAAACAATCTTGAAATACTAGTTGTGAAACATTCATTAAAAATAACAAACTTTGGGCCTGGTGAGGTAGCTCACACCTGTAATCCTAGCATTCTGGGAGGCCAAGGCAGGATGATTGCTTGAGGTCAGGAGTTCAAGACCAGCCTGAGCAAGAGTGAGACCTGTCTCTACTAAAAATAGTAAAAATTAGCGGGGCATTGTGGTGGGCACCTGTAGTCCCAGCTACTTGGGAAGCTGAGGCAGGAGTGTCGCTTGAGCCCAGGAATTTGAGGTTGCTATGAGTTAGGCTGATGCCTTGGCCTAAAACAAACACAAAAAACAAACAAACAAAAAAAACAAACTTCAGGTGTGTTGTTTCCAGAAGGGCAGCCTTCAGGTACAAACTAAGTAGATGTCATTTTTAGAAAGGTAGCCAATGTAATACTTCCTTGATTAAACTTCTTGACTCCTTCCGTCTTGCTTCTCATAAATGTATTTCTATGCCAGAAGGCACAAATATTAGGTCATTAAATATGAAATGTCTGATTTAAAATCAAAAGTTTAGTTTATTATATCTCAAACAAGAAGCAGTACAATTAATCAAAGTATGTACCTAAACTGTCAACACAGTTTTGCCATCCTAACGGTAGCTTGCTTATGCCAGCAGCAAAGAAGCCTGGGAACAAGTGGCAATGAAATCACGAAAGTCATTTTCCACAGCTTGTTGAGAATTTAGTATTTTTCCTCGTAAGAAGTGGTCCTAAACCTGGAAGAAGTGTTAGTTGGTGCAAGGTCTGGTGAATACAGCGGGTGACAAAGAGTTTCCAAATCCTACTTCTGTAGCATTGTTTTTTGTGACATCTGATCTTGCAAGAGGATTGGCCTGTCTCTATTGACCAATCTCAGCTGCTTAATCCCAACCATCCTCATCATTTTGTTCAATTGGTTGCAGCAGACATCTGTAATGGATTGACCAGGTTTCATGAAGCTGTAGTGGATAATACTAGTGCTGGACCACCAAACAGACACCATTACCTTTTTCTGATGAATATTCCATTTTGGACTATGTTTCAACACTTCATCTTTATCCAGCCATTGTACCAAACACTTGCAATTGTCAAAAACAATCGATTTTTCATCACATGTAATAATACAATGTAGAAATAGTTCACCTTTTTGTTTTGACAGCAAAGAAAGGCAAGCTCAGACACAATTTCTCTTCTGATGCTTGTTTAATTCACACAGTACCCATCTATCCAGCTTCTTTACCTTGCCCATTTGTTTCAAGTGGTCCAACATTGTTAGAATAGTAAGGTCAAACCTTGCTGCTAATTCACACATAGGTTGATATGGATTCGCTTCCACTGCAGCTTTCAGGTCATCATTATCCACCTTGGTCTCAGGTCACCCATGGTGGCTCATTTTCAAGATTAAAATTACCAGAACAGAACTTCTCAAACCATTGATGTACTGCGTGTTCATTAGCCATATCCTTCCCAAACACTCTGTTGATATTTCAAGCTGTCTGCATTGCATTGGTTCCATGACGGAACTCGTATTAAAAAATAACACAAATTTTTACTTATTCATGATTTCACAAAAATTGCTCTAAAAAAAATTTGAAAAATAATCGCAAGCCAAAATGTGCGTTTGAAAGAATGAGGATGTATCTTTACACACACACACCCACACACACAAACCAAGAAGTGTCAAAGCAAAATGTCAGAGATATCAACTGTCAAACTTGGTATTAATACTTAAGGAAATTGGGCATTCCATACTTAATAACCTAATATATTTCTCTGCATCCCTGTGGTGTTCCACATTTACTTTAATAACTGTCTCCCCAACTCAGGTGTTAGAAGCTGTATTTTATGGTATGATTCAAGGATAGAGACTATTTAAGAAATTGAATTCTTTTGAGTGGTGAAGGGGATCCTAATTCTTGGTTCTAGTCCTGTCTCTGTCTCTTACCAGCTATGTTACTCTCAAGTTAGTGATTCCTTGGAAGAAGTGAAATGAATGTGTATTGAGTATCTGTTCTGTGCCAGATCTTTCATAAATACAAATTCATTTAATCCTTGTAACATTCTTAAATGGTAAGTGTTACCTTTGTTTTTATAGATGAAGAAACTGAGAAAAGTTAAATAATGTTCTTAGAAACACATATTGAAGAAGACGTCTGGGAAGAGTTTAGTCAAGTGTGATTGATTTTCAAAGTCACACTTTTCCCACTATTATTACTAGGTGGCTTCTCTGGGCCTCAGTATTGTGTATTTTGAGGGACCAAAATGAGGGATCATTAGAGATAATCTTTGTTGGGTTTTACTAACTGACAGTTTTAAACATTGCATCTAGTTAGAACTTTTAATTGCCACAGCCACCTTCAGCTAAGTTGCCAGAATTCCTATCAAGACAAAATGTTGGAGTCCCCAGTATCACCTTAGTTCTTAAAGTTCCCTGTAGCTGTAAAACTAAGCTTTGAAAATTGCTGACATTAAATTTATCAGAGACCTTTGCTTTGTTAATCGCTTTTAAGCAAAGTAAGCATGTAAGCTTTTTTGAAATCTGCTTGATTGTTTACTGGCAATTTGCCTAACTGCAATGTGTATAATGTTTCTAATTCAGAAGAAATCATAGCTGAACCAATTCAGATTTTCTGATTCTTATGTTAATGGAAAAAGATCGGCCTGAAATATGTGAATTATGTTTTGTTTTGAATGTCAAAGTAGAAAAAGCACTTAAAGTCAGAGAAAAGAAAGGTCTTAGTAGCTGTAATGATGCATTTATTCCTGTTATGGATTATGCTACTTGCCTGTAAAGATAAACATATTTCCCTGTCACCTGTTCCCATTCACATTCATGGTATCAAGGTGATGGAACATTATAGTCATTTATTCAACAAATATTTGTTGATTGTACACAGTTTGTAACACTTGTCTAATGTGTCTAGCTATCTGCTTATTGTCTGACCATCTGAGAAACTGTGCTATGTTTTGGCTGTTCTCATGTCTTAGATGTGGTATGTAACTCAGAGATTTTTTTTGGCTCTTTAAAACCTATCATTTTTGTACTGAGTCATGCGTTGCACTGGAGCTCAACATGGGACCTGGCACTTGGTGTTTGGTAGATGTTAGTGGAATAAATGCATGTAT
The DNA here is from genome assembly GCA_963575035.1 of Avahi laniger. Taxonomy (NCBI): domain Eukaryota; kingdom Metazoa; phylum Chordata; class Mammalia; order Primates; family Indriidae; genus Avahi; species Avahi laniger. The sequence continues at coordinate 5,195 of CAUYSK010060422.1, forward strand.
GCTAGCTGCTACAGAGTCTTGGTGATCATATATGTAGGTAGACATATAATTTCTCATCTAATCTGATATTTCTGAGAGTGGAAAGCCATGCTATTCGAATTTTGTAGGGACTGTCTTGGTCCACCTGGGATGTCTGGTCACCCTGTTGATGACATCACTGGTGGTGAATGGAGTCATGGCCCAGGATAAGATAGCTGGGAGTTGCCAATGCCAAGGAACGTGCAGCCCAGTCTGCCCCAGGCATAAGAGCCCAGGAATCATCTTATGGCATCGAATATTTCATTTCACTTATTTCCTGATTCCCTGCCTACCTTCAGAAACTATTTGAAGTGACTTAGAGTAAGCAATACATGCAGTAGAACCGTAATTTCAAAACACAAATGCTAAAGTGAGTAGATACAATGCCTGAGATTTTAATATAGTTGACTGGTCTGGGTGCTTTCTCAGTGTGAAGCTGAAAACTGAGACAATGTCAGTCACAGCATGGATTTCATGACTTAGGGAGCAGAACCAAGAAATTCTGCAGTTGAAAGTAGTCACTTGATCATTTGCTCACTGAAGAGAACACTGATTGCTTTCCCTTTTTAGTCCAATGATATGCCTATTAAATTACCAAGTCATGGGTCCAGTAAGCAGCTGAGTATGTGAGTCTGGAGCTCCAGGTCAGGTACAGGCTGGAGATACAGATTTAGGAATAACTGGCACACAGCTTACTTTTAAAGAAGATGTTCTTAGCAGTCTGCAACTCTTAGCTCTAACATCTTTTGAGGAGGATTTTTCATATGCTTCCCTAGCTCATTCTGAATCTTTGATGCCATCTTTACCAAGTATCTAACTAGAAAACTGAAGTGTTAAGACACTTCTGTGTACAGTGCCAGGAGACTACAGGTAATAACACCAGCTTGCATTTGTTGAATACTTACTATGTGACAGATACTATTAATATTTTGATTGCTTTGTATGTACTAACTCATTTGATCTTCACAAGTACAGGATGAAGTAGTTACTGTTGTTATCCTTATTTTATAAATGAGGAAATTGAGGCACTCAGAGGTTAAGCGGTTTGTCCAGTGTTATTTAGTTGGTAAGTGGGGAAGGTGTGATTCATTTGCAGGCAATCTAAAACCAGAATCTATGTACTTATATTTCTCATAATAATTATTCTATTATCAATGGTAAGAATTTCATCTCTAAAAGAATAATCCTTTATTTAAAGAGACTCATGATTTATTAGCCCCTCTGTTTAGGTATTTTCATTGTTATCAAATTGTGTCTGTTAACCCTTAGTCTCCCAAAGTTTACTACTCTAAAGGACATTGCTTATTCGTATCTCTGAATGACCAACTTTGTAATTTGGCTTTGCCAGTAACTCAAATCTGATCCTAGAGCTCAAGGTTCATATACCCGAAGTCTTTACTTAGTTATTTAATAGGAATGTCAAATGTAAACAGGACCCAACTATTGAATTATTCCTCAAATCTGCCTTTTCTTTAGACTTTCCTATCTCAGTAAATTAAACCACCAACTATTAAACTAAATTTCATTGACAGAGGCCTAACGGTATCCTGATTTATTCATTTATTTCCTTCACCCCTCAAGTCTCATCTATCAAGTCTGTTGTCTCTACTTCCAAAACATATCCTGAATCTCTCTTTGCATTTTTCTCATTTTTACCTCCATGGGAATATACACTGTTATCCTTATTTGCCTTCACTACTGCCGTAAGCTCTCTCAGAGCTTTGAGTTTCCATCTTGTCCCACACTCAGCAGCCATGATGATCCTTTTAAAAGATAACTCAGATCATACTCCTGTTTAGGCTTTCCAGTAACTTTCCCCTGGCACACAGAATGAAATTCACATTGCTTACCATGGCTGGTAATTGCTAGATCTGCTACTTAGTCCTTTCTAGTTTACGATGTCCCAGCCATACCAGCCTTCATTCTGTTCCCCAAGAGGCTAAGCTCATACTGTCTTAACCTTTGCAATAGGTGTTTCTTTTCCCTGCTGTGCTGTCCTTCTGATTTTCAAATGGCTGGCCCTTTCTTATCATTAAAAACTCAGTTCATAGGCTGGGCGAGGTAGCTCACACCTGTAATCCTAGCACTCTGGGAGGCAGAGGCAGGTGGATCGCTCAAGGTCAGGCAGGAGTTCAAGACCAGCCTGAGCAAGAGCAAGACCCCATCTCTACTAAAAAATAAAAAGAAATGATCTGGACAACTAAAAAAAAAATATATATATATATATATATATATAAAATTAGATAGGCATGGTAGTGCATGCCTGTAGTCCCAGCTACTCGGGAGGCTGAGGCAGAAGTATTGCTTGAACCCAGGAGTCTGAGGTTGCTGTGAGCTAGGCTGATGCCACGGCACTCTAGCCCAGGCAATAGAGCAAGACTCTGTCTCAGAAAAAAAAGAACTCAGTTCAAACATCACCTACTCAGAGAGACACTTCCTGGTCAGCCAGTCTGTAAAGTAGCCACCCGGTTGCTCTGTTACATTATCACCTTACCATAATTCTCAACAGAGCACTTAGCACCAACTGTTATTTTTCTTGTTAAATTATCACTTTCTCCTTAAATTATTACTTTCTCCCAGCCCTAGAATATAAGCTCCATGTGAGCAGGGGGTTTATCTTGTTCTTTGGTTTGTCCTTAGGGCCTAGAGTAGTGTCTGGGTACATAGAAGGCACTCATCCATTAAGTATTTGTTGGTTAACTAATTAATTGTTAATATTAATTGTTAGTATTTTATAACCACATCTTGGAGACCTCAAGCTAGGAGCTCTATATCCAAAGAACCTTGATTTGTTGGAAGAGTTGTCAAAATCCAGGCTTTTGACAGATTTGGCAAATGCTGCTTTTCTCTTTTTAAAATTATATTAGCAGACCTTTTACAGCTGTGGCTTACTAACATCTTATTCTAACCATATTTGGATTTAGTTTTTATAAATTATGTTTTGAAATGGTACAACAGACTCTTGCTTTGTCAGTGAGCCTATAATGTTTACTGGTGACAGCTTTTGTTACCTAGAATCAATGTGCTTATTCTTTTTGTTTGAGATTGCTGAAATGAGCATTTTTGTTGTAATATCATTTTATGGTATCTCCTTCAAATTACATTATTTTGTCTGCTGAATTCCTTCTGGAAGTGATGAAGTGGGGGAGCACGTTGGATCTTTTCTTTAAATCCAAATATCCAGGTTTGTCTTGTTTTGTTTTTTTCATTTTTTCACATCAAAGTTAGACCTTTACAGTATTAATATATATTACATATAGACAGTCATGCACTATAGATATTGTAAAGCATTGCCTCTGCATATAAAATTCAAACTTGTAATATTTACAGTAGATGCTGATAACACAACAGAGAATCAGCTTCAGGGTATGTTTTCAAAATCATTTATCGGCCTTGTTGTAGACACTGTTACAGAATTGGAACAAACATAATCAGCTTACATTATAGTATTTATACACTGATGTGGTTCAGTTAAAATTCAAATAATATTAAGACAGATTTTAAAGGGCAAAAAATGGGCAGGATGAATTTAAAAAGGCAAGAGGAAGGAAAGAGGAGGGAGAAAGACAACTACATTATTAGTCATTGTTCTGTACTTCAATACTATAACAGATGCACTCTCAGATAACCATCATGGGCTAATTTTATTGCATATAATTTCACGATTCTTTCAAATGATTAAATCAATGGTTCTTGACAAGGGAAGTTTAACGGTACAAATTTACACATCTTTCTCAAAAATCACATGTACAGTAGTTCCTGCTGTAATTCCATTTCTCCTCTCAGATTCAACAGTAATACATTACATTATTTTGTGGCCCAAATCCTTTGATCTGTTCTTAATCTGACATTCTTTGGTTGAATGCTTTAGATTCATTCATAGAACTATACATTTTACTAAATATATCACAGTTTGAAAATACAGTTTCCCCATTTTCATCAGCTTTTATAGAATTCTTAATTGAATTCTTAAATTGCTAGTATTGCTTTTAAAAATTAGTTGATTAAGCTCTTAAACACTTATCCTGAGTTCCTTGTAAGTCTAGTTCATACTAAACCAGGGATCAGCAAACTATCTTTGTAAAGATCCAGACAGTAAATATTTTAGACTTTGCAATTCCAGTGGTCACAGTTGTAACTTCTCAGCTGTACCATTGCATTGTAAAAGCAGTCATAGAAAATAAATAATGTAAACAAATGAAGGTGGTATTCTAATAAAACTTTATTTATTAACAGTGAAATTTGAATTTTATATAATTTTCACATCACAAAATAGTCTTCTTTTGATTTTTTTTCAACACTTAGAAATGTAAAAAACATTCTTAGTTTTCAGGCCATGCAAAAACAGACAGTGGCCTGAATTTGGCCACTGGACCACAGTTTGCATACTCTGCCCCAGACTCAAAGTTGGACCCCGGGTTGTATGTCACATGTCTCCAGAGGAAGGAATTTGAAACATGCCCAGAATCGTGTTTTATATTAGTTAGTCCATTACTCAGTCCATAATTATCAGTCATATATTAGAACAGATGTATTTCTGACAAAATCAGATACTGAATTCCAAAAACATTACATGGAGATTAGTTCAGAAACCATTGAAACCAAATAAATGAAGGGCTGGGAAAAAAATACTGCATAAAAGTATCAAGTTTTTAAAGTTTTTGTTACCAATTGGATTTGTTTTCATTCACTTGGATTTTTACCAGCTTACTTTTAAAAATTGAATGAACTGAAGTCACTCTAAAATTATTAGGACAGCATTTTTATTTTCTTTGTTCTTCAGAGGGGCCACACTTCTGTATAAACGGGATTATGCTCAGGAGGCAGGATTCTTTATCTTTCGCTTATGTTATATAAAGGTCAAATACCATTTTGTTGAACTCCAAATAGTAAACCCAGTTCTTAGTTGCATTTACATTTTTATTATATTACATATTGCTTGAAATAAACAAATTTTTTGGTTGGTAATCCTTTTGTTAAAATAGAAATTTATTTTAAAGACCTTTGTCTTAATGGGATTAGAACTGTATTACCATTTGAACATGAGCTTCTGCTGGTTGCCATAGAAGTGTTGATAGTTTCCTATCCTTTTTTTCGTTCTTTGTACAATATCTTGTCCCTCTTTTCTTGTCTGCTCTCTAACTTATGCCAGGTTGGCATAAAAATACTTTAGGAAATCTGACATAAGAGAAAACAATTTTAAAATCTCTAATACACAATATATTTTGTGCCACTTCTTAAAGTAAAGCTTTCCCTGGATATTTTGTTTTTCTGGGACTATTGTTGGTGCAAGCTGTTTTTCCTGTTTTATACTTCTTTTCAATTTGTTTAGTGTTCACCTTAGGGGTTCCAGTGGGTGTTTTTCCATTAGCATAATTACCAATGTGAATGTCACCTGAGCATAACTGCTTTTCTAACCCTGTCATATACTGTTGCCATTTCTTAGCATATTTTCTTACTTAAGTCTTTACTGAATGTCCCTTCTCGTCCTTATTCTCTCATCTTCTACTCACTCAAGATTTACCAAATACTTGCTTTAAAGCACTAAGCACCCCACACATACGTGTATTATTTTTGGTGTCAGAGCTTCATCACCTTCTTTTGTAGTCCATTCCCTTCCACTATTCTCTTACCACTTTCCTTTAACTTAACTTCCACTGCCAGCTTTCAATTCACTTGACCTCCCCACTTTCTTTCTCTGCCACTTGCCTGCTAGGACTGCTGCACATCATTTCTCTCTGTGCTGCCCAGGCCTCCAGCTCTTTATCTTCCTCCTCAAAATTGTATGGGCCCGGGGGTGTTTGTACGGTGGCGTCAGTGCATTGAAGCAGACTTAGCTAGGTGAGTACAGGGAATAGCAGTTCCTTTGCTCCCGCTCTACTGGCTCCATCACAGACTGCCAGCTGAAGCAGTCCTTAGCCACAAGGGTTTCTTCTAAGATCATGCCTCCAGTTTTTGGTGAAGGATCACAGAGAATGTTGGGTCATGCTCTTCATTGATTTTTTTTTCCCCCCTTGGTTGAGGATTTTTGAAATGTAACTGTCTTCTATGTCAAAAATGCCTATTTATCTTAAAATATCTTGTGTTATTCTGTCTACACTGAATTATAGGCACACCTTTTTCTTAATTCAATGAGATAATTTTCATTGTGATGAAAAGAATTACTTTAATTACTATTAGGGGACTGTGTCCAGCCTTATAGATGGCTGTTTGAATTCAGCCTTCTGTAGTTGGGCATCTTAATAGGTTATCATCCTCATAGGGCATCCCCACAGGTTATCAGAAAAATTATTCTGCTTTCCTGTTTTGCAGATTGGAAACTCAAGGCTTAACCTGATGAATGCCAACCTCTGTGTCACATGGGTGAAAAGCTAGGATTGGAATTTGAGTCTTCTGATCCCAAGCTTTCATTGAATCAACTGATTTTTCTCTAATGTTCATTCAGGAAAGAGATGTGAATAAAGAATGTCCTGTGAAGGCCAGGCATGGTGGCTCACACCTGTAATCCCAGTACTTTGGGAGGCCGAGTTGGGAGGATTGCTTGAGGCCAGGAGTTCTAGACCAGTCTGGGCAACATAGTGAGACCCTGTCTCTACAAAAATAAAATAAGAAAAATTAGCCAGGCATGGTGGTGCATGCCTGTAGTCTCATCTACTCGGGAGCTGAGGCAGGAGGATTGCTTGCATCCTGGAGTTTGAGGATGTAGTGAGCTATGATTGTGCCACTGTACTCCAGCCTGGATGACAGAGCCAGACCCCGTCTCTATAAAAAAAAAAAAAAGTTCTGTGAGATGATAAGTTGTTGTTGTTTTTTTTAACACCTGGAACAGTGATTCATATCTCCCTAGAAGATCTCAGTATTATTGACCTTCGATTCACAAATGCCCTGATTGCTATAGAAAGCAGCAATACCAATCTCAAATGGTTTGTCTTACAAACCTAGCAATATGATTCTGAGGCCTGGTATATGCAGGAGGGGCAACCTACTGGAAAAATGGGACAGAAGACTAAGTGCTAGCGGTCAAGTGTGCATACTACTCCAGCGATCATCAGGTATGCCACACAATGGATATATTCAGCTATTGCTCACTTTCGTTATTCCTTTCCTCCTTGTACCTAAGATTACCACGTTTTTTTCTCACCATAAAGAAATCATAGTTTTAGGTCTAAAAGTATGATTTTAATTGTCCTGCCATTTTGATGGAAATAATCTGACTTTCTTGAAGCAGAGTAGGACTTTTTGCTAGCACAATTTCTTAGCAAAATATGAATAAGCAGTAAAGTTTATAGAAGGAAGGATTACTTCTCTTTTCACCAGAAAACTCTTGAAATGTCCTAGTGAATTCAATCCTGTCCCAGGCTGATAATAGATAGTCCGTCTGTCTTTAGGTTAGATTATAAGTAGAATGAAGAATTGGATGGATTTGGTGTGTGGGTCTGGACCTAGGATTGTACGTATATGCATATACACATATAGAGGTAGAATAATTGTAGATGTGCTGCTCTTTCAGGGTGATCTTCGCCGGGTCCACCAACCTACGAATGAACCATCTGTCAGTTTGCTGCTTTTCTATTTCCTGGAGAAGTGGCCCTTCCTCTTTGGCCTTTACTAGTGGTAATTTTAGCTTTCCAGGTATTTCTGTAGATGAATGTATCCAGGTGTATGACTTACCTTTTTCCTCCCATGTGGAGGAAAATATTGGAGGTGACAGTCTTTATGATGTGTAGCTTCCCACAGCCATTTTGGTAAACAGGCTTTTCCATAAGTCCTGGGGGGGCTTTAGCAGAAATCTTAGCGATGCCTGTAGACTTTGGCTTAGGGATCTGTGTGGGGATTCTCTGCTTGCGTAGCTCCTTGATCTTGAATTAAACAAAAGAACAAAAGGTATTTAAGGGTACAGTTGGAGAAACAGACATTGTTTAGGACAAGGAGTCAGTTTGGGGGATTTGGCTTTGAAAGCATTAGGTTCTGGGGACACATCAGATTAAAGATTGTCAGGTTAAAGAGAAAAACTTCAGCAAAGCAGTTCTGCCAACATGTATTGAACATGTGCTGTGTATAAGGCCCTTGATAGTAGATAGTGGTAGATACGAAGATCAGTAGGTTATGTTTCTTGCTTTTTGGCAATCACAGTTTAGTTGGAGACAAACAAATAGTATCCCAAATTAATCTCAAAAAAGAGCCATGAGATTGCCAGAGAAAGGTTAATTTCAACTGAGGTTGTCTGAGAGAGAGAGAGAGGGAGAAAGCGCTTATTGAAGAAAGTAGCATTTGGCTTGGGCCTTCAAAGATTTTTAGGATTTTTAACAGCAAGAATGAGAGAGTACTTTTGGTAACAGGAGGAGAGAATACTTTGAGTCCTGAGGTAGGAAAATATCAGACACATTTGAGAAATGGAGTGACTACAAATTAGGTTGTACTTGTAAGCTGGGATGGAAATGTAGCCTGGGGCCAAATAGGGGAAATTGTACCCCATTCTATGGACTGGGGTGGAGGTGGGGAGGTAAAAACAGGAAAGTGAGGTAGAAGTTGGGGGAAGTACATTGTAGAGGTAGAATTGTATCAATATTTGTTCACTGATCAATATATGAGGGGTGAGGGAAGAGTCACAGGTTGAATGATCAGGACTGAGAGAGTGAGTTTAGGGGAGTGTAAAACAGTGAAGGATTGATTGAGTTCATACTTGCTTAGAAATATATTCTTGTTTTCATTTACTAAGGAAAAAATACTCTTGGATAAGAATGTTTGCTGGTAAAGAGATGGGAAGAGGGTCTCAGCTAACTATAGATCTCCCATTATAATAATAATAAATTTCCCTTTGGTTGTATCATTCTTTCTTTGCTATGAGTTCATACATATAAATCTTTTAAAATAAATCTTAAAAATGCATTGTATTGATAGTTTTCATCATAGATTTCTAATACTGTTTTTATAGGAGCCCATCTTGTTTTTCATTCTATAGAAGTTTGTTTCCATATTTTTATCTTAGTGATAAAGTACAGTCCCTTTATCTTTTCATGTACACATTCATTTTTTTGTATATATATAAGATTTTAATTTGATTTCAATGTCCCAGAAATAATCTGATGTTATTGGACTTCAGTACTGATTTCGGTTGAATACAGATTTTTAACCTTTAACCCGTGAACATTTAGTCAAAATGTGTATTAGATATTTAAATAAAATGAAGTAGAATGCCCTATTCTATTCATTTTAGAATAGACTAGAATGAAAAACATCAGAATGCATTGCATGTATTAAGTAAGGCTAAGTACGGTTTTGTGAATATTGCTTCAGTTGATGTATGTGTGTGTAGACATACACACCCACACACCAGGTTATATGATAACATACATTTGTTATTGAGGGCCATGGGTTATGGTAAAGAGTTTGAAATTCACTGAACTAGAAGGAAGGAAGGTGCTTAATATGAAGCAGGAAGTTAGACATTTACTGCTGGAATTGCTAACAAGATAATATGAAGTTTTGGAAATGTTCTTTTGTAAGGGACTGCAAATATATGACCTTCATACTTAATGAAAGATGCAATAGAATTAGAACTTGGTCACATTCCCCTATTTAAAATGCCTCTGAACTTTTATAGCAACCTAAAAATGATTTTCAAATAAACACTACATAAACTTGGCTAAAAATACGGATCTTTCAGTTAAGCCTAAGCTATATAGGGAATATGCTTTCTTTGGGTACAGTTAGTTAATCTTCTCAATGCCTAGGTACTACAAAAGTGTTTTTGACTTTAGTATTTTTACTGACTTTTTCTATGCCTAATCCTAAACATGGCAAATGAGATGTTGTTACTCTGATATCAGTGTCCTCTTTATCTAAATGGTGTTACTTTCTACCTTTCAGCTTGACCTCATGGTCTCATCTTCAGTGCTAAAGTGTTGCTTCAACATTTTGCCTCTCAAATACAATGAAGGGGTTTTTTTGTTTGTTTGTTTATGTAATGAAACTCAGTGCCTCAGTAAGGATTTGGTAAGATGGGCAGCTTCGATGATGATTATGGGAGCAGTTTGTTAGTGTGTATCAAGAACCTGAAAACTCACACTCTGACTTAGTTTATTGTTAGGAATCCTTTCTAGGGAATATTCAGAGAGGCAGGCAAGGATATCTGATTCAGCATTATTTATAACAGTGAAAAATAAATAGTTTAAAACTCCAACAATCAGGATGCTATAACTGAATTATAGTATAATCATGAAAATATTATGCTTTCTTTAATTAATGATGCTTTTGAAGATAAAGGAAAGTGCTTATTAGAAATGTTAAAAGCAGGATTAAAAACTATATACGTGCTTTAAATATTTACGTATGAAGAGAATATACTAGAAGAAAATGTTACATTTTGTATTCTCTACATTTTCTGTAGTAAGTATACAATTAGAAAAGATAACACTAGATTATATTAAGAGCTAGAAAATGAAGGGAACACCTCAGAGATCAGAACATTTCTATGAACATCAACCATATTATCCAAACTATGAGTGGTAGAAGCTGCAGTTGAAATCAGTGGTGGACTGACTTAATCAAGTCTGCTGATATTGTGACCATTGCGTTAATAATAGCCTTTACAAGATAGGTTTCTGTGATGTCCTGTAACTTCGTCAAGATTTAGATTGGTTCTCCAGTTTAGTGTACAAAAATCTATGTTGGATATTGGAATCCTGTTTAAATTGTGGATTCCTGGACTTTACCCCGAAACATTGTAATTCTTTTGTCTATTAACAAACTCTCAGGGTGATTTACTGTGATGCAGGTGATGAGCCTACCACACTTTGAGAAATGCTGCCATAGTTGAAATTCCTTTAGATATAGGTTTTAAGTTTTCTTTCACCTGGAACTCTGGCCTACCTACCTGGGTATGCATAATTAAGCACTGTGAAAGGCCAGGGCATTATGGCTCAGTGGTAACTGGAAAGGATGTTTATGAGAATCATCTGTAGGATTTTTAAAACACAGCAGATGCCCAGACCCCATCTCAGAACCTGTTGATTGTCCAGGAGTGGGTGGGGGGCATGTGAATTTTTAATAAGCATCACAGGTTATTGACTTTGTCTGATAAACCAATTGGCAGAAACACAGTATTGGTGGAGCTTATTTCTTTTAAGCAACGCTGGTATGTTTTGGTGAAGACAATGTGTTTTGGGATGGTGGTCTCTGATAGGGCCAGCTGCCAGAAAGTTCTTGGGTTCCTACTGTTTTCTATACCATTGATGTGCAAGTTTTTCATGTTTTCTTGGTAATTCTGATTTCACTACATAGTTTTTATCTCTAGATGGCAGTAAAGGCTGGTTATTGTAGTATGACAACCTTAAATGTCATTCCCAAATCTTAAAAGAAAAAATGGTGTGTTTTTTTCTTGCATGAATTTTATACTTGGACATGTTTCAGTAAATGAACTATGGAGCATTAAAATGTGTCATCTCTTGGATCATTTTTATAGAGCCTTATGTCAAATAGCTCCAAGAAAGTTTTTTCCAAATTTGGAGGCATATTGCAAGAGGAATCCATGCATAAGGCTCTTTTAAGACCACACAGTGAATGTTCTGTTCGGAGTTGGAGGCTCCTGGGTTTCATCAAAAAGCAGATGTCTTGGAGGAGATTAAGTAAGTTGGAAAGCTCATTCATAGAAAAAAACCAACTTTAAAAAAATGCTAACTCAATTCAACATGGAGTTTGGGATTTGTAATAGATTACAAATCTGAAGGATGCCAAGCGCAATGAGGCAGAAGCAGTGGTTCTATCTAGGGAGCAGTCGAAAGAAGAGGAGTATATTTGTGGAATATATTCATTAAATACTAAAAATGTTGGTTCGTTTTGTCCATAGGTTCTAAAAAGAAACCTAGCAGTCTGCAGACTCCCTGATTATGGCAAGTCATTAGATAGCATTGAGTCATAGTGCTCAAAAGAAGTATAGAAAGGTGAAATGTTTTCAGTTTTATTCAAAGTCTCTGTTCTATAGCCCAGCTTCTACATGACCCTTGTGTTCTTCGCATTATCATGGAAAGCAGACATCTAAAAATATACCAGAGCAAAATCAGCGTTTATGGGGAAGCTGTGAGATCCTAGTTAGACAGCTGGAGTCAGGATGTTTCCTTTTCTCTAAATGAAATTAATTTTGTAAGTGCTTTGAACTTTTTGGAGATGTATTGGCAACATACTGTGTAGGAAAGCCGTGTTCCCTCAGGAGTGGTCATGACTTTAGGGACTGCAGGGCCCGTCATCACACCTTAGCTCTAGAGGTTGAGAAGTTCAAGACTCTCAAGACCTTCGGTCATTTTGATTTGTGGTAATTGATGTGGAGTGGGAGCGGGGGTGGATTCAGAGCTGCCTGGCTCTCCCAGGGACTCAGCTGTGGAATGCTTGGTCAAGGCCATGTGTTATCAGAATGACAGTCTTTTTGTTTTTAGCTCAGTGTTTAATGGGAAAGTACATAAGTAATGATGATTGATATGGTGATGAAAAGGAGGAAACGCTAAACTGGAGAAAAATATCTTTGAAATATTGTTTTTTTTCTTTTGCCTTTTATATTGTTTGGCAAATCACTGCTAATTTGTTGTGGGGGGGAAATGGAAATAACAGATATGTGAATCTGGCGCATAGCCCAAAATTTCATATGCTTTTTCTCTTGATTTTCTCAGAACTTCCCCCATTATACAGCTTTGTCACTAAAAGTTGTACAGTTTTATATGGCAGGGGGTCCTACAAAGGGAAACCTATTTGATCAGCTCATCCCATTAATCTCCTTTGAGAGAACATTGGTTTTATAGTGCTCCACTGCTATGACTGACATTAAAGAGTTGTCCAGTTTCTGAGATGACGGTTAGGGTAAACTGATGCCTTTATTCTATAATGTAGCATGGTTTGTGGTTGAACCTAGTCACCTCCCAATCTCTCTTTCTGTGGAAATTACACAATGGATGGTAGGGGCAATCCATGAATAAACATTGAAATACAGTTTGCAAAATCCTCCCTAACCAACTTGTTTCCATTTTGTGCTAGACTCATAGCATCCCATGTAGAATTACTATGTTAAAATAAAATACACTAACCTTTAATAGTTTTCTTCCTTGTTTATTGCATTTCTTTTTATTCATCTGTCAAGTTTTTCTTTTTTTTTTTTTTGGAGACAGAGTCTCGCTCTGTTACCCAGGCTAGAGTGCCATGGTGTCAGCCTAGCTCACAGCAACCTCAAACTCCTGGGCTCAAATGATCCTCCTGCCTCAGCCTCCCAAGTTCCTGGGACTACAGGGGAGCACCACCATGGTAAGCTAATTTTTTTTTTCTACTTTCAGTTGCCTAGCTAATTTTTTTCTAGTTTTAGTAGAGATGGGGTCTCACTCTTGCTCAGGCTGGCCTCAAACTTGTGACCTCAAGCAATCCTTCCACCTCAGCCTCCCAGAGGGCTAGGATTACAAGTGTGAGTCACTGCACCCGGCCTACAATTGAGATCTTTATTTTTGTTCCATTTTTTTTCCACTTTGCTCCCACGAGCATCACCACCTCATAAAGTTACAGCTTTACACCTCCCGTGTCTGGTGAGAGAACAACTGTTGCATATTCCCCTGAGCTCAGCGCTACTGCCTAAATTAGGTAACAATATTGAAATATCTGTTCCCCTCTCATTTGGTAGAAATTCAAGTCAGTTATGAACCACTTTTTAAGTAACCACAGAGAGTATGATTCTGCAACAGGGACATAATAAGAAACAGCAAGTCAGTCACACATGTGAAGAAGAGGTGTAAAGATGATATTTTAGGAAAGGTAGATGTTTATTGGTCATTATTTCCTTAGAGATAAATAACATACCAGCTATGATTTAAACATAGTTTTAAAAAATTATACAAATGGTCTTGATAATAATAAGATTACTATGATGAAAATTGTACCTGTCATTCAACCCTAACAACTATAAAAAGGACACTACTTATATCCCCACATTGCAGATGATATAAGATACAAGCAGACATGTTCTAGAGTTCATTCATACTAGCTCATAAGAGCCAATTGTTAAAATTTCAGAATTGTGTGTGATCCAGTTGTTAAACACAGCCATTACTAAAAATTAAATTATATAAGCTTATAGCTAAATAAATATATTAAAAATGAAGATAATAAATGCACAAAACTCACTTCTTAATTATTTTACTACATTTTACTATTATCTAGGTTATTGAGGTTATTTACCTCTGTTGTATCTCTGTGGCAGAAATACTTTATAATGATGGGCTGCTGAGCATTGCTTCCTAATTCTGCGTTTAGTCATGCCAAATTGGTAGCTTGAAATCGGCCACGGTGGAAATATTTATACTTTGGAAATCAGCAAGTGCTACAAAGAAGTATTTGATTTTTTTGTTGCTTTTGCTTTAAGACTAGTCAAGTGCAATAGTGAGAAGGGGGGAAAGAGAACAAGGAGTAAGCTCTGTAACTGTGAACCGTCAATAGAGATAACTCACTGCCTTCAGACCAGCTTGCCAATTGATTGTTTTGTTGGTCTACACTTAAGGAGTGATAGGGAAAGTTATACAGATTAAACTTAGAAGTATGTCATAACTGTAGCCATTATATTGAGAATAACACAAAAAAATGAGAACATATTATTCCAGTATTTGAAAACTATCATCTGATTCAGTAGAAAAGTATCTCATTTCATTGACCAATGAGTGAAGTTTTGACATACTTCTTCACTGTTTTAGTTTCGTCTTAACTGATTGAGGTAAATAAAATATCAACTGATGTTCATGTCATAATTATCCTTGTTCTTCAATTGCAACCTTAGGCTGGCTACAGATATAAGAGTTTGGCAAAAATCAACGAAAGCATTCCGTGAGAATCAATTGGTTATATGGAATTTATACCAAACAGTACATATATTTTGTAATTATTTATAGATTGTATGCTATACTTTCTTTATATCAGTAAAATTTATAATAAATTATGTACACATATGTACATAATTTCCCAAGTTAAACATTACCAAAACACCACTGGATATATGGGTATGGTAGACATGTTTTGGGGTGCCTGTTGCCTCATGCCTCTTCTTCAGGACTTGCCTTCCTTCCCACTAATAAATGCCCACCTAATTAGGTTTACCCCTAATGCCATGTTTGTATCAGAATCTTTCACACATCCCCAAAAATCATTGCTTAATTCTCCTGCCTGGAACAGCAACATTGCTGGGTCCTTTGGAATGGAACTTTCTCCAGCCTGAAACAGACAGTGAAATTGGATCCTTTGGGAGGAAAGTTTCAGGTGTTTGCCTTTTTGCCCTGTTGTCATTTTCCTTGTCTCCTTTGCACTATTCCGACAGCTTCCTAATGAAGCCCTTACCTTTGCACTATCAATCCATTCACCATACTACTGCCAGAAAAATGTGATGAGAGAGCGTCTGTAGACTTGTGATTCAGAAATTTAGCGTGGCCTTAAGGCTTTGCACGATTTGGTCCCATCCTTATTTCCCATATGATTCCTTTGCCAACCAGACATCTTACACTCCAGGCACATCACACTGCTTGCCGTAGCCTCAATTTTCAGTATGCTTTTCCACCTCTGCTCTTTTGCCCATCTTGTTCCCTTCTGTTGAAATGAAGCATCTTAAAATTCTCCTTAAATACCACTTTCTTCATGAAGCTATCCCTGATTTCATTCAGTTGGAATATATGTAATAATAGAAAATAAGTGGGATCTATTATTGTATTATATTGTGTATATCAACTACTAATCATATATGATTATTTTAAGACAATTTTTAGTATCTATAATCATAGCTGCCATTTATTAGACTGAGCCGGACACATAGATCCCTGAAAGGTATGTATTAACATTCCTGTTTTACAGAAATAGAAATGTGGCTTCAAGGAGATTAAGTAACTTGCCTGATGTCACATGGCTATTCAGGGGTATAGGGAATGGAAGAACGCTTATCCTGAATGCCTTTGGCATAAACATGTATCCACATGTCCACATATAAGGAAGTAGCTATTCTGCGATCTTCCTAACCTGGTTTTGGAGAGGAGCCCTTGGGAAATGCCCTGTAGACCAAAGAGTGTGACCTAATCATAAAACACAGTTTAAATTTGAAAATGATACCCAAGACTATTACAAGAGATTGAATGCAGAAGCAGATTATGAGAATCCAGAATCTTCTTTTTTTTTTTTTATTCTTTTCTTTTTTTGAGACAGGGTCTCACTGTGTTGCCTGGGTTGGGGTGCAGCGGCGTCATCGTAGCTCACTGCAACCTCACACTCCTGGGCTCAAGTGATCCTCCTGCCTCAGCCTTCTGAGCAGCGAGGACTACAGGTGCATGTCACCAAGCCCTGCTAATTTTAAAAAATTTTTTTGTAGAGATGAGAGTCTCGCTGTTGTTCAGGCTAGTCTCAAACTCCTGGCCTCAAGCAGTCCTCCCACCTCAGCCTCCCAAAGTGTTGGGATTACATGCCCAGCCATGCCCAGCCTCAGTATCTTCTACTGAGCAAGATATTAAAGAGATATTACAAAAATGTAGATTTTTTTTTGTTTTGGAAAATATAGTTATTTATATAGTTATTTTTATAGATATTTTTCATAAAAATATTTATGTTAACATGCAATGAGCTTAATACTATTACTTTTAAACAAATTAAATTTTTGAAGATTTCTTTCTTTTTTTTTTTTTTTTATAGAGATGAAGACACACTGTGTTTCCCAGGCTGGTCTTGAACTCCTATGCTCAAGTGATCCTTCTACCTCAGCCTCCGAAAGTGCTGGGATTACAGGTGTGAGCCACCACACCTGGCCCTCAGTTTTGATCTCTGATATGATAAATATTGACAGATATAATGTACATAAACAAAAACTTGTTGGGGTCCTCTATAATATTTAATCCTACAATTGAAACGTTGAGAATTTCTGGTCTAAGGTCTTCCTTCTCAAAGTGTGATCCATCGATCAACACTGTTTGAATCACCTGGGAGCTTGTTAGAACTGTATTAGTAAAATAGCCAGGAGCTGTGGCTCATGCCTATAATCCTAGCACTTCAGGAGACCAAGGCGGGAGGATCACTTGAGGTGAGGGGTTCAAGACCAGCGTGAGCCAGAGTGAGATACTGTCTCTACAAAAACCAGAAAAATTAGGTGGGAGTGGTAGCATGCTCCTGTAGTCCTAGTTACTCAGGAGGCTGAGGCAGGAGGATCTCTTGAGCCAGGAGTTTGAGGTTGCCGTGAACCACTACACTTTAGTCCAGACGACAGAGTGAGACTCTGTCCCAATAAAAAAAAAAAATGCAAAACCTCAGGCCCCATCTGAGACTGACTAAATGTGAGAATATGAATTTTACCACAACCCTCAGGTGATTTGTATGCACATTAAAGTTTGAGAAACATTGGTCTGGGGGCTTAAAAAATTTTCTTGGAAGAAATGACACTTGAGTTTTGCAGGATGACTAGGAGCAGCCGGGGAAGACTGCAGACAGAGGACTTAGGGAGAAGGGAAAGCTTGGGTAAAGGCATAGTAGAGAGAAATGTCATCATACACTTCAAATAGAACTGTAAATAGAACATATCTGGATTCTTGGTAATATTGAGTCCTCTAAAAAAAATTAATTATGGTGATTAAAATAGCTCTATAGTAAAAATCAGTAGCCAAAACTGCCTGTAGTCCTCTTCCTGGGGGCTTTATTCAAAAGGAAAATTTTTAAATAAAAATAAAATAAGGAACAATTACATATATGGAGAGATTCACAGAAGGACAGTCTCAAAAACAACAATCTGAATGTTCAATCATAGAGAAATGGTGCTCACTTCGGCAGCACATATACCAAAATCGGAATGATACAGAGAAGATTAGCATGGCCCCTGCGCAAGGATGACACGCAAATTCGTGAAGCATTCCCATTTAAAAAAAAAAATCATAGAGAAATGATTTAGTGCAGTAATCGTATATTCACTCCATGAGGTATTTTCTGAAATGGTCGCTCTCCGCAACATCATTCTTTATTCTCTTACCTTGTTTTGTTTTTCTCTATAGCACCCAACATTTTTCAATATATGAATTGTTGATTGTATGTTTCCTCAACAGAATTAATTTCACAGGGCAAGGGCCTTTTCTTATTCACGACCAAATCCTCAGCATCTAAAATAGATTCTAGTACATTGTAGGAACTGTATAAATGTTTGCTGGCTATATGAATGAATGAAACATGAAAATCTCTTGGGATATAATATTCATTAAAATATACAGAAAATGGAATGTATTCTCATTAAAACAATGAAAAAATGACATATACATGTTCACAGAAACCGGAATTTAGGAACTTGGAGACAATAGTCACCAAGATAATGTGGAGAAATGAAAACAGTTTAATTGATAGGAGATAGGATTGTTAACAATGTTCCCCTCCTCCTTCCTAGTATTATTGTTTCCAAATGGTTTGTGCAATTGAAAAAAAAACCCCTTTTTTTGTTTTTTGCAGACAGGGTCTTGCTCTGTTGCCTGGGCTAGCGTGCCACGGTGTCATGATAGCTCACTGTAACCTCAAACTCCTGGGCTCAAGTGATCTTCCTGCTTCAGCCTGCAAGTAGCTGGGACTACAGGTGTGAGCCATTATATCTGGCTAATTTTTCTATTTTTTGTAGAGACAGAATCTTGCTTTATATTGCTCAGGCTGGTCTTGAACTCCTGGCCTCAAGGGATCCTCCTGTCTCAGCCTCCCAAAATGCTGGGATTACCGGCATGAGCCACCATGCTTGGCAAAACCAAAAACTATATAGTTGAATATTTATTTTGCAATAGAATTTAATAGAACTATAATAAATGTTGATTTCTAAAATATGTTAAGAACTAACAATAAAAATAAGACTATTCACTGTTTATATAATAATTTGCTAGAATACCTCTTAATACAGTCTCAGTAATCTCAGTAAATAATATAAAATTAAGATTTGAAAATATATAGTCAATCATACAAGTAACAAAAAATAAAGGTCTCAAGTAGAATGGGAGAGTAAAAACAAAGAGAGTAAAAACAATCACCTTATAGGTCTGTCACTTTTATTTTCATGTTCTAAGAGCCTGTTAGCGGCTGGGCGAGGTGGCTCATGCCTGTAATCCTAGCACCCTGGGAAGCAGAGGCAGGAGGATTGTTTGAACTCAGGAGTTGGAGACCAGCCTGAGCAAGAGCGAGACCCCATCTCTACCAAAAATAGAAAAAAATCAGCCAGGCGTTGTGGTGTGTCTGTAGTCCTAGCTACTCGGGAGGCTGAGGCAGGAGGATCGCCTGAGCCCAGGAGTTTGAGGTTGCAGTGAGCTACAATGACGCCATTGTACTCTACTCAGGGCGACAGAGTGAGACTTTGTCTCGACAACAACCACAACAAAAATAATCCTCCTCACACTCCTCATAACCCCTCCTTTCATAATCTAAAAAAAAAAATCTGTTAGCAAGTAGTGAGCTCCAGGGAAGAAGCAAACAGAGCAAACATCACTGGAATGAGGGTGATAACTTTGTACCATTCTTCCTCCTCTTATGTTGTACAACATGCAGCTATGATCTTCTTGACCTGTGGCTAGAAGACGGCCACTGGGATCTATAGCTACAGATGCCACTACACTGCCTGTAGTGGGAGGAATGAAAGTTTAAATATAAAAAATCAGTATTCCTATATTGCAACATAGCTAATTATGTTCACTGAACGATAAATCATATACTAATGATTTAATGTAGCTTATCAATACTGTTCAGTTATGGAAAAAGCCAAATTAATAATCAACCAATAAATACTCATGTTCTTAAAAAAAAAAAACAACAAACGAAAAAATAAAAATAAAAAGAGAGAGTGAAGGTATGGATAGAATGTTATGCTTGCCAAGCTTATTCTTGACAAATGGGGTTGTATATTCCAAGGGGGGAAGGAACAGTCCTTGGAGCTTTCAGAGAAAGAAAAATAAGCACAGAGAAGCAGAATGATTTGTTTAGTGTTTGAACAGAACGTAACAGAACACATTAGAGTCAGGCAACGTGGGGAGAAGGAAATGGAAAATAGCCTCGCAGATCTGTGTCCACAGGCTCTATTCTGAATTTAACAATGGAACACCAATAATCAGGCAAGGCCAGAGTACAGAGCTGCACATTTTGTACGTGTCACAAAGGTGCCCTACCCAGGAAACAAGTAGCAGCTGAATTTCAGACCTTACTCTGTTTTCTAAGCCACCAAAACCTGGCATGGGACCGTATCTGCCCAGACGGTGTACCTTTTATTATTAATAATTTTCACAAAGGCATCACAGAGGCCCTACTACAGATGGTGGGGCTACTGACTTAGTGTGTTGCAGTTTGATGCCAAGTGAAATAATCTCTTGGTAGCACCACATCAATCTCTACTCCAGCAATACTAGGGTCTGGCTCAATGTGTAGTCTTCACAGACCCATATGAAAAGGCATGATTAGTATCTATCACACACAATCCATTACCTGGGCTTGCACACATGTTGAAAGACAGAAGTCTATATAGTGGATGTAAAGACAAAACACTGAATTACCTTATGTTCCTCTAATCCTGCCGCCATGATTTAATGAAGAAATGGGGGTGGGTTGCAAGTGGGAACATAGAAAGGAAAGCTTCAAGTTGAAATGAAATCTCCAATTGCATCCTCCCTATGGCTCTCTGTGTCAGGAAAAAGCATTAAAATAATTTCTGAGCAGTTTGTACTCCTCACACTCTCTACACCAATCATGTGAACTCCTCAATGCTTCCCAAACATGCCGTGCTCTCGCCCCTCCTCTCCTTGGCCCATGCCTGGAAAGTCCTTTATTCTCTTCTCTTAGCAAATTTTCTTCATCTTTTAACACTCAGCTCTGCAGTTGCTTCTCTGGGAAGCCGACCCTGATACTCCCTTGTCCCCACTATAGATATTTCCTCCCTCTTTTGTGTTCCCCCAGCAATTAGCACCCGTCTCTGTTAGCAACTAGCATTATCTGTGAACATATCTGTTAATGTTATTAGACTGTCGGCTATCCCAGCAACCCCGGCCCCTTGAGTCTAAGCAGGCTGTATAATTGCTTTGATAAATAAAATATGGCAGTTTTCAAGCCCAGACCTTAAAAGACTGGAAGCTTCCACTTCCTATCTTTTGGAACACTGCCCCTTGGAGTCCTTAGGTCTCATGTATGATGTCTCACATTCCTTCTGGAGAGACCTCATGGAAAAGCTGTGAGACTACATGCTGGGGAGAAGGACCTGGCTGAGCCTGGCCTTCACAAGAGGGAGAAGGGCCTAGCTGAGTCCCCAGCCTTTCAATTGTCTTTGCCAATGTGTCAGTCATGTGAGTGAAGCTGTCTTGGATTCTCCAGACTCATCCACCTGCCAGCTGAATCCCATCAACTGACCCCAGTTAACTCCATGTGGAGCATTAGAACTGGTGATCCAAGCCAAACATTGATCCACAAAATCAACAGAAATAATGATTTTTTTTTTAAAAGCAACTACGTTTTGGGATAGTTACACAACATCTGATAACCAGAATAGAATTTGGTACCCGGAAATGAGGCACTTTTGTAACAAAAAACCCAAAACATGTGACATTGGCTTTGGGACTGGGCAAAGTCTGAGTCTGTTAGTGCAAACAGGAAAGGCCAGGAGGAGATTGTTGGGGAGTTCTTGCCACCAAGGAATTATTATTGGAAGCTAGAGGAAAGTTTGGTAACACTGTCCCTTGAGGTGACATGGAAGATAGAGAGGCACCCAATGAACTTGTGGGTCTGGTTGAGGAGTTTCCAGGCAGAACATATAAAGTATTAATATCAGTTGACTTTTTTTAGTTATCTATGATAAATTAGAAGAATGAGCGGGGCATGGTGGCTCACACCTGTAATCCTACCACTTTAGGAGGCCAGGCAGGAGAAATCCTTGAGGCCAGGAGTTCAAGACCAGCCAAAAAAAAAAAAAAAAGGAAGAAGGGCCCAGGGTAGTATTTAGGATCTCAAAGAAAGAAATGGCCTTAGGGTAAAGATCAAATCCTAGGTGTTTCCAGAAAATGAGATCACAGGGCAAAGATAAGTCGAGGGTGCAACTATAAAACTTTTTAAGATCTCAGAAAGATTTAAGACTGTTCCACAGATCCTTTCAAAAATCCTTTTTTTTTTTCTTTTTACAGACAAGGTTTTGCTGCGGAACCACACCAATGTCACTCAGGCAGTGGATGCAGTGGTGCAATCATACTTTACTGCAGCCTTGAACTCATGGGCTCAAGTGATCCTCCTGCCTCAGCCTCCTGAGTAGCTGGAATTATAGGTGCATGCCACCATGCCCTGCTAATTTTTTAAGTTTTTTGTAGAGAGGGGGGTCTTATTATGTTGCCCAGGCTGGTCTTGAACTCCTGGCCTGAAGTGATCTTCCTGCCTTGACCTCCCAAAGTACTGAGATTACTGGTGTGAGCCACCACACCTGGCCCCAAAATCAATTCTAAGGAAAAAAATTCTAAGGATCTTAATTTTGTGCCTCATAGACCATCTGTGCTAAACAACACGGTTTCTAAGCATCTTATTGGTGTGGTTCCACAGCCCCTTCATAAGAGGCCCAAGGTAAAGAAAAAGCTATTTGAAATAGATTTGTGGGTGTGGTGTTTTGCTAATGGAATGAAGAATAATTTGATACACAAGAAACTTCTGAAATTTAAAAATATTACATGGGCTTGGCCTGAAACCTACTGAGATAATACAAAATAAAAAGAGGTTTTTGGACCTCCAACCTACTATGGACAGAAAACAGTCTAAGAAAACTACTCAGCTATAAAAATGGGCTATTTGTTATAGAAAGGGAAGGATGACTCGGAGGGCAGAAGCAAAAGTCACACAGAATCACTTGTAGGGAAAACTAGGCCTTAATGGGAGAACTGGCAACACGTGCCTAGCTAGATTTAAGAATTTTTGTGCGCCAGTGACTGCTATGTGCTTTCATTTCCCACCACCCCTCTGGTGAACAGGAGTATGTGTTGCAGATATCTTAGGCCTCTCTCATCAATGTAGTTAGGTGTGTGAGGAGCAGATAACATCTCTTTAGTTCACAAGTGTGCAGATTGAAAAGAACAATACTCAAGAAGCTACACCCTAGGAACTACATCTGAGGAGCCCACATCCACACCTGGAACTTATTCAGAAGATGAAATCATGGACCTGGATCCTGAGTCTGATGTAATGGGCTGAGTTTTGCTGGGTCAGTCCTTTGAAGATGTGAGTGTATTTTGCAAGTGGGAGGAATGTAAATAATTTGTGGCCAGAGGGCAGACTGTGACAGATTAAAGGTGGCTGTAAGTTCGTTGATACTCCTACCACTGGTGGTATCTATGTCTCCTCTTAAGTCTGGGTAGCCTTTATTACTGCTTTGACTAATAGAATACTACAGAAGTGACACTGTGCTAGTTTCCAAGTGCACGTAATTAAGAGACTGATAACTTCTACCTCCTGTTTCTAGGGAACACTGTCTCTTGGAACCCTGAGCCACCACGTGCTTGGCTGGAGAAGTCATATCGAAACTACATGGGGCCCAAATGAAGCCAGCTTTCCAGCCATTCATGCCAAGACTCAAGGCATATGAATGCCATTGAGTGACTCCGCATGACTTCAGGTGGAACAGAAGAAGTGACTAGCCTGGCCCTGACTGAATTCCTGACTCACAAAATTGTGAGAAATAATAAAATGGTTGTTGGTTTAAGCCAGTAAGCTTCGGGGTAGTTTGTTACCCAGCAGTGGATGACTGAGATACTCTATGATCTTGGGTCAGTCTCTTCTCTCTCTAAACTATTTCCCCAGCTTCGGCAGTGTTAGGCTATGTTAGATGAATTCTATGGGACTTTATATTAATAACTCTGATTTTTAGTATAATGCAAACTGTACTTGAAAGACATTGGACTACTTCAGATGGCTTCTAGACGTTTGTGGGATGACCAGAAGAACATAGAATATATATAATTAGGTACTCAATAAATATTTTAATGAGAATTAATAAGCTGAGCAAGTAGAAGTAAAAGGAAGGACACTTCAGGCAGAATGAACAGTACATGCAGACTTACAAGCCTGGTACATTTAGGAAATTGTAATCATTTCAGAATTGTTGAAGTAGCAAGTATAAGAGAGAATGGGCCATAACTAAAAGAGTGGAATTGGAATGTTCCCAACACAAAGAAAAGTTAAACACCTGAGGTGATAGATACCCCAATTACCCTGATAAGATTAATTCACATTGTATGCTTGTATCAAAACATCACATGTAGCCTATAAAGATATACAACTATTATGTACCCATAATTATTAAAAATAAAAACAATTTTTAAAAAAGAGAGAATGAGAGAGATGAAGCTGGAAAGATAGGCAGGGGCCAGGGTATAGAGAGACTTGTGTGCCTGCTTAAGTGTTTTAGGCTTTATCTGTAGACCATGACAGACGTTGAACACAAAATTATCACTAAATCACCAATCACATAAGGGTATTATCTCTACTTATAGATATGGAAAACGAGGCTCCAGACAGCTTTTGTCACCTGTCCAAGATCACATAACTTGTAGTAGGTAGCTGACACAGGATTTGAATCCATGTCTAATAGCTCTGAAACTATGTTTTAGAAGGCTTCAGAAGTGAATATGACTTCATTTTTAAAAAACAATTTTTGGGTCTGGTATGGTGGCTCACACCTGTAATCCCAGCACTTTGGGGGTCTGAGGCAGGAGGATCTCTTGAGGGCAGGAGTTTGAGACCATCCTGGGCAACATATTGAGACCCTGTTTCTACAAAAAAAAAAAAAAAATTAGCCAGGGTTGGTGGCGTGTGCCTGTAATCCTAGCTACTTCTTGAGGCAGGAGGATGCTTGAGCCCAGGAGGTCAAGGTAACATGAGCTATGATTGTGACACTGCGCTTCAGCCTGGGTGACAGAGTGAGACCTGGCTCCAAAAAAACAAAAACAAACAAAAAAAATTGTCGAACACATTCTATCCATAAGAAATTGTGTAAAGCGAAGAGATGTGAAAATAAATGTCATAAGCAATATAACACTATGAATGTGTTGTGGTGGAAATGATTGATTTTCCTTGGGGAAATGAGAAAAGCTTCTCAGAAAATAGGACATTTTATCTATTTATTTATTCATTATTAATTTATTTTAAACCAGAGCTAACATTCACTAAGCTTTAATTAGATGCCTGACATTATTCTAAGTGTTTTACGTGTATTATTTTATGACAACCCTATGAAGTAGGTTCTATTATTTTCCACATTTTATAAATGAGGAAATTAAAGCAAAGAGTTTAGGTAACCTGGTCAAGGTCACACGTTTAATAAGCCTACACTGAACCCAGGTGGACCAGACATCATACTTTTAACCATAAGCAGGGACATTTAAACTGGATCTTGAAGGGAGATTTGTGGGCCAAAGGCCATTTAAGAGGGAAAAACACATGCAAATGTTTGATGACATGGAAGTTCCCTGTGTTCTAAGAATAACATTCAGGGAAGGAAAGCTGAGATTTAGAGAAAGAACATCGTGTGTGTGTGTGTGTGTGTGTGTGTGTGTGTTTTGGGAAGTGAAGAGAGAGGCTGAGAGAGGAATGACAGGAGGAGAGTGTTAGAAATGTAGTAATGTAGTTTGGGGCTAGTTAATGGAGGACCTTGAATGCTATACAAAGGAGTTTGGACTTGCTCCAGTAGACTGTGGGGAGCCACTGAAATTTTTTTCTTTTAAATTTTTTCTTTCTTTTTTCTTTTTTTTTTTTTTTTGAGACAAAGTCTCTGTTGCCTAGGCTGAGTGCTATGACACCATCATAGCTCACTGCAGCCTGGAACTCCTGGGCTCAAGTGACCCTCCTGCCATGCCTGGCTAATTTTTAAAATTTTTGTAGAGATGGATTTTTGCTATGTTGCCCAGGCTGGTCTCGAACTCTTGGTCTCAAGCAATCTTTCTGCTTCAGCCCCCAAAGTGCTGCATGAGCCACTGTACCCAGCCTTTTTTTGTTTTGTTTTGTTTTTTTTAATCAGGGGAGTGACATGATTAGGTCTGTGTTTTAGAAAGAACAATCTGGTGACTAGGGGAAATGGTAGAAGGTAGTTAGGCAGACCAGTTGCAATGGTCTGATATTGAGGCCTGAACTAGGATGGTGGCAGGAGCATTGGAGAAAAGGAAACTAAGGAATAAATGGACTAGTACCTATTTACCTTTAGAGATGGGGTCTTGCTCTGTTGCCCAGGCTGGAGTGCAATGGCATGATCATAGCTCACTGTAGCCTCCAGCTCCTGGGCTCAAGTGATCCTCCTGCCCCAGCCTCTGGAGTAGCTAGGAATACAGGCTGGAGCCACTTTGCCTGGCTAGGACATAATATTTTGAAAGATGATTAAATGTTGCTTATTTTTTGTTTGGAGAGGCTTGGATACAAAGCTCGTTTTCATAATTTGGAAAGCCAGGGACTTTTCCTATAACTCACTTGCCCTCCTCACAGGGTGAATCAGATACACTGAGGTCGTTAGAGGATACACATATCAAAAGAGTTTGAATACTTCAGTGTTTTCCTGCCCTTCCCATTTGTGACACTGCACCATGTATAGTTATTTGCATTATTTCTACCTCAAAGCCAGAAGCCCAGCTGCATTTTAAGAACAGACACATCTCTGAGATTTTAAAATGTCCACAGAAGGCCACAAAACTTGGCTAGACCCAAATAAAACTGAACAAAGGCTGAGATAAATTCCACATCACACACATCCTGCCTCCTGGCTTTACCAGACTTGACAAGAGAAACTCACTGACATCCCCAAGCCTTTTCACATCGAGTCCGTTTGCCTAGGAAATTCTCCCTAAGAAGAGCTTATGCTCTTCAAGCTGTAGCTCGGAGCCGCCTCACCCAAGGCAAAGCCAGACATGTCCTTCCCGTTCCCATAGTGCCCTGCATATTTCTCTTTTATAGCACTCGTCATGTGTTTAACAATTCCTCGATTACTTGTCTTTCTCCCCCACGGGTACTGTGAATTATTTAAGGGTAAAGATTTACTTTTGTTCATTTATTTATCTCCAGTGGTGGGTAAGACACCTAATAGGTTCATAAATAGGTTCAAAATAGATTTCCCAAATCTCAATATATCTTAATTTTCTTTTAAGGGTAAAGATTTACTTTTGCTCATTTATTTATCTCCAGTGCTGGGCAAGACACCTAATAGGTTCATAAAATTGGTGGTTCTGTGGATGTAGAATTCTTAGCTGAAAAAAATTTTTACACAAAACTTTTAAGGCATTGTCATTTTGTATTCCAATTTCCAGTGTTTGCTGTTGAGACATTTAATGTCATTCTAATTCTCTCTCTATCCCTTGTATGGTAACCATTATTTTTCCCAAAAGCTCGAGTATACTTTCTTTACCTCCTAGTGTTCTTAACAATACACCTTGACATAGAGTTTCAAAAATGCATTTTGCTGGGCCCTTGATAAGACTTTCCAAACAGGAAACATGTATCCTTAAGTGATGGAAATTTTTTCATGTATTCTTTCTTTAATAATTTCCTTTTCTTTGTCTCTTTGCTTTTTCTTTTTAGAACTCATACTGTTTGGATGTTGGATTTCATGAATTGATCTTCCAGCTTCTTATTTCTTTTGTTGCATCTTTTTTTCCTACTTTCTGGGAAATTTCTTCAATTTTAATTTCCAGCCCTTTTAGTGATTTAAACAAACTTTTCTGCTGTCATGTTTTTAATTTCCATGAGATCTTATTCTCTTATCATTTCCCCTTTTTTTGAGACGAAGCATCCTAGTCTTTTTTGATGAATACAATATTGATTCTTACCTAAGTACATTGATGATCATTTAAAAATTTCTACTGTTCTCTGATTTGTGCTTCCTTTGAGTTCATTTTTCTGTTTGTGTCTTTTTGTTCATTCTGGAGTCTTTTTTCAAATATCTGGTAAATTTTTGCAGCCCTTCATATTTAGTAATGCAGTACTAAGGAGCAGATTGGAAGCTCTGTGTGAACAGGGGGACTTGTTGATTGGCAGCTTCCGCAGTAAGGTAATAAGGAGGTTACCTGACCATTTTGCTGAGAATCCCAACATATCAGTATTGTGATCCTTCTTTCTGAGGCTGGCCAGTTTCTCTAGTGTCTTCCCTTGAATAGCAGAGGCTGGTATAGCTGCCTGGCTGCCCAAGTACTCCATGCTAAGCAGGACAAGGGGCCAGAGGCTTCACCATTCAGTAAGTTAATGTTCACTTAATTCCCCTGTTTTGAGTTGGCACTTCTCTTCCTTTTGCTACAATGTCTAATCTCTCTGGGCTGTGGCCCCTCTGGTACAATTTTCCTCTAGATCAAATCTCTGGTCTCCTGCCAAGGGAGGGAGACATAGCAGCCTGGCTAGGTAAATTGGAGGAAGAGACCTGCAAATCTAATTTCTCCGTATATAGACTTTCAACCAGTCTCCACACCTTATCTCAGCTTTCCACAATACTCTATGCCTCAAATTTGTGAGCCTTTTTCAAGAGGCAATGCAATATAGTGGTTAAGGGAATGGACTTTGAACTCAGCGTGGGCTTGAAATTTGACTATGTGACCTTGCACAAGTTATTCGACCTCATACTTGAATCCCATCGTTTGTAAAATGGTGAAAATATTAGCCCTACTTGAAAGGAAGCTGTGAGAATTAATGAGTTCATATGTGTAAAATGCTTAGAGACATCTAATAAGTACCATATATATCATATTATTATTATTATTATCACTGGGTTCTACAGTTTCCCACTAGAATTTCTCCTCAGCATATACTTCAGCTTTCTCAACTCTGCTAACTGCTCCCTCTTCTAAAAATGTGTCCATTGACAACATCTTTTACATTCTCTTTGACCATGACTTTATACTTTTAAAATCATTTGTTTTCATTTTATTAATGTTTTGGGAGAGGAGAAGGGATAAGTATATAGGTCTGTATATTATGTTAGTAGTGGCCCAACTGGCCAGAAATTAAAACACTGAAATTATAACATCAATGTTGATAAGATTGTGGTGAAATCTTATGTGGGAAATCTATTGTGAGAACTCATACATTGTTGACAACAGTGTAAACTAGCATAATTCCTTCGCAATATAGAAATCCACTGCCATGGTTTGAATGTGTCTCCCAAAAAGCATGTTTTGGAAATTTAATCCCCAATGCAACAGTGTTGGAAGGTGTCTAGGTAATGAGGGCTCCACACTCATGAATGGATTAATGCTGATTATAAAATGGTTTGAGGCTGCAAGTCTGCTCTCTTGCTTTCTCTCTTGCCCTCTCTTGCCCTTCCAACTTCTACCTTCCACTTTTGCCATGGGATGATGTAGCATGAAGTCCTCCGCCAGATGCTGGCTCCTCAGTCTTGGACTTCCCTGTTCCCAGAATTGTAAGGAAAAAATCTCTGTTCTTTATAAATTACCTGATCTTAGGTGTTCTGCTATAGCAGAATGCCATAGTCTACAGAATAGGCTAAGACATCTATATTGAATTATAAAAATGCTTTGACCTTTAACTGGCTATCCTATGAAATTATTTAGAGGAAAAAATTCATAAACAAAAAGGTTATATTTTTAATGAAATATTAAAGGCACAAAAATTTCCAATAATCCCAGAATGTTAAAATTCAGTAGATTCTAGCATATCCAATAGATAACATTATATAGTAATTATTTTAAAATATGAATTACGTTAAAATTAAAATATAACAAGTGCAACAAGAATGACATGAACATAGGTTCGCTGCAGGTAAGCAATGTAAACTATATGTCTATTAAGAGAATATGCAAAAATAAAACTGGTTGTTTTAGAGAGGTAGAATTAGAGAGGCTTTGTTTTTTTCTTTAAAAAGTTATTTCATGTTGTCATAAAACATTTTTATAATTAAAAAAAACACCTCAAGCCTAAAACTGACAAAAATCATAGTGATTTTGTCTACCAGGCCCCTTAGATGGAGATGAAAACTAAACCGTTCAGCCAAACATCTGAAAGTCTCAGAACAGCCAGGTCTTTGATGTTGGGTAGACTAAACAACCAGATGTTTGAAGTTTTCCATTTTCGTCTGAAAGGCTGACATCATGCAACTATAGTCTGAGTGCATAACTGATGTCAGTTACCATAAGGTGCAATGAGTTGTTAACACGGCCTCAGGCAGCTCTCCTGGCCTTCCTCATTTGGTACTCGAAAATGTCATCTTTAACTTGCTCTTAGCCTTAGGTGTTATATAACTCTTTGATTACTCTTCCTTGTCTAAACAATAAAGGCCAAGCTCCTTAAACCTTCATAATGTAGCCCAACTGAATTCACCAGCCCCATTTCTAATGATTTCCCTCCTTCACGAGGTCTGTGTTCTCTACATGCTATAGATACAGTCCCTGACCCTCAAGATACTCACAGTTGTGTTATTGTTGTTGTTGTCGTTGGCTACAGAATATCAGTGTTATCATCCATTGAGCTATTATGTACCAGAGTGCTACGGCTTTGTGTATACTATTGCATTTTATCTTCATCACAACCTTCTGTGGCATTATTATTTCCATTTTATCAATGAAGAAAGAAAGGCTCAGAGAGGTAAATATCTTGCCCAAAGTCATAACCAGTAAGTAATAGAGCCAGGACTCAGAATATTGGATTCCAAATCTTATGCTCATAATCACAACACCATATAGACATGCATACTAATAAACTTATTAAGGTATTATGGTGGCTACAGTGGGAGTATGGAGAGAATAAAAAGAACTATAAAATGACAGGAAATAGGTGGAAATAGGCAAAGGTTTAGTCCAAGAACCATTTATAGAGTGCCTAATATGTGCTGGGCCTGATGCCAAGTACTAGGGACACAGAAAAGTGAAATATTATCTCTGTTCTGAAGGAGAAATCAGTCTGATAAGGGTGTCAGGCACCTACAATTAGGTGGAAAGCAGACGTTTCCCAGAAATGGAGCCAGCAGGAGCGATAGCGACATACATCCCCAGGGCTCAGCTGGGGTATAGAGTATCAGCCCAAAAGTTCCAGGAAAAGGGCAGAGGGATTCAGAGAGATCACCCTAGGAAGATCTCTGTCTCTCCATAGGAATATTTGAGGGATGAGGAAAGAGTAGAAACTGTTATCCTATGAGAATCAAGAAAGCACCAAAGCACAAAATAGGTACAACTTTTTTTTTCTAAGTTTCTACCGTTGTGAACAAAAGGCATAACTCTTTGAAACAACTATGAAGATTCATTTATTCTACTGGTTCCTATCCTGTGCCAACCCTGCTAAGCACCAGGGGTTCAGATAAGAGTCTGACACAGTACCTCCCTGAAGAGGTCATTGCGGTGTGTCCATTCTTTCAACAAATTAGTATGGAGAACCTAGTATGTGTGAGACATTGTTCTAGGCATTGGGGATGCATTAGTGAACAAAACAGACATTGCTGCCGTGGAGCTGACATTCTATTAGAAAGAGACAGACAATAAAAAAATAAATGTGTAAGATATATACTACATTAGATAGTGAGAAGAGCCAGGAAGAAAAATAAAGCAAGAAAGAGGCATAGGAATTATTTGTGAGACAGAGGAGCCCTTATAAAAAGTTGCTATTTGAGCAAAGACCTTGTATTTTCACAAAAGGAAAGCATCCCAGGTAGAGGATAGAACGAATGCAAAAATCCTCAGGCTGGAGTGTGCTTGGTGGGGCAACAGCAAGTCTCGATTAACTGGATCAGAGTAAATATTATAAGAATTCTGACTTTTATTCTGAAAGAGATGGGTAGCCATCAGAGGGTTTTGAACCAAGATGTGATATGATCTACTTTATGATATCACATTTTCATTCTGCTTTTTGCACTGATAATAGAGTGAGGGAGGATAAGGGTGGAAGTAGGGAGATCAGTTAGGAGGCTCCTGCAATAAACCGCAGAGAGATGGTGGTGGCTGGGATCAGGATGATACCAGAAAAGGTAGTAAGTGCTTTTATTCCAGATACAGGCATACCTTGTTTTATTATGCTTCCCTTCATTGCACTTTGCAGATATTGAGTTTTTCACAAATTGATGGTTTATGGCAATTCTGCATCTAGCAAATCTATCAGTGCCATTTTTTTTTAACAGCATGTGCTCACTTTGTATCTCTTGTGTCACATTTTGGCAATTTTTGCAATATTTAAAACTTTTTCATTATTATATCTGTTATTGTGATCCATGATCAGTGATCTTTGCTGTTTCTGTTATGATTGTTTTGGGGTGCCACCAACCATGCCCATTAAAGACAGGGAACTTAAATGTTGTGTGTGTTCTGACTGCTCCATTGACCAGCGTCCCCCTGTCTCTCTCCCTCTCCTCCAGCTTCTCTATTCCTTGAGACACAACAATATTGAAATTAGGCCAATTAATAATCCTGCAATGGCTTCTAAGTTTTCAACTGAAAGTAAGTGTTGCTGGTAATTTCTACCTTTAAATCACAAGGTAGAAACAATTAAGCTTAGTGAAGAAGGCATGTCAAAGCCAAGATAGGCTGAAAGCTGGGCCTCTTATGCCAAACAAAGTTGTTTTTTTTTTCTTTAAGAGTCAAAGTCTATCTCTGTCCTCCAGGCCAGAGTGCAACTCAGCACAGCCTCAAATTCCTGGGCTCAAGCAATCCTCCTGTCTCAGCTCATTTGCTTTTATTTTTTATTGAGATGGGATCTCACCATGTTGTCCATGCTAGTCTCAAATTCAATCCTTGGCCTCCCAAAGTGCTAGTATTACAGGAATGAGCCAGCATACCTGGCCAGTTAGCAAAGTTGCGCATGTAAAGGAAAAGATCTTGAAGGAAATTAAAAGTGCTAGTCCAGTGAGCACATGAATAATAGGAAAGCAAAACAACCTTATTGCTGATATGGAGAAAGTTATAATGGTTTGGATAGAAGAACAAACCAGCCATAACATCCCTTAAGCCAAAGACTACTCCAGAGCAAAGCCCTGACTCTCTTCATTTTTATGAAGGCTGAGAGAGGTGAAGAAGTGAAGCTGCAGAAGAAAAGTTTGAAGCTAGCAGAGGTTGGTTCAGGAGGCTTAAGGAAAGATGCCATCTCCATAACATAAAAGCGCAAGGTGAAGCAGCAAGTATTGATGTAGAAGCTTCAGCAAGTTTTATCTGGAAGATCTAGCTAATATCATTAATGGAGGTGGCTACACTACACAACAGCTTTTCAATGCAGACAAAACAGCCTTCTATTGGAAGCAGATGCCATCTAGGAATTTGACAGCTAGAGAGGAGAAGTCACCACCTGGCTTCAAAGCTTTAAAAGACAGGCTGACTCTCTTGTTAGGGGCTAAAGCAGCTAGTGACTTGAAGTTGAAGGCAGCATTCATTGACCATTCAGAAAATCCTAAGGCCCTTAAGAATTATACCAAATCTACCCTGCCTGTGCTCTACAAATGGAAGAACAAAGCCTGGATGACAGCACCTCTGTTTACAGCATGCTTTACTGAATATTTGAAGCACAGTGTTGAGACCTACTGGTCAGAAAAATAAGATTCCTTTCAAAATATTAATGCTCATTGACAGTGCACCTAGTCACCCAGCAGCTGTGCTGGAGACATACATACAAGGAGATTAATGTTGTTTCCGTCCTTGCTAATACAATATCCATTCTGTAGCCCATAAATCAAGGAGTAATTTAAACTTTCAAGACTTATTATTTAAAAAAATATTTTTTAAGGCCATAGAGCTTCCATAGAGAGAGATTCCTCTGATGGATCTGGGCAAAATAAACGGAAAACCCTCTGGAAAGGATTCACCATTGTAGACGTCATTAGGAACATTTATGATTCATGGGAGGAGGTCACAATATCAACATTAACAGGAGTTTGGAAGAAGTTGATTCCAACCCTCATGGATGAGTTTGAGGGGCTCA
Source organism: Avahi laniger (assembly GCA_963575035.1). Taxonomy (NCBI): domain Eukaryota; kingdom Metazoa; phylum Chordata; class Mammalia; order Primates; family Indriidae; genus Avahi; species Avahi laniger. Next base: position 39,098 of record CAUYSK010060422.1, read on the forward strand.
AGACTTCAATGGAGGAAGGAGCTGCAGATGTGGTGGAAATGGCAAGAGAACTGGAATTAGAAGTGGAGCCTGAAGAGGTGACTGAATTGCTGCAATGTCATGATAAAACTTGAACGGATGCAAAGTTGCTTGTTATGGATGAGCAAAGAAAGTGGTTTCTTGGGATGGAATCTACTGGTGAGGATGCCGCGAACATTGTTGAAATGACAACTAAGGATTTAGGATATGACATAAACTTGGTTGATGAAGCAGCAGCAGGGTTTAAGGGGACTGACTTCAATTTTGAAATTAATTCTACTGTGGGTAAAATGTTATCAACAGCATCACAGACTACGGAGAAATCTTTTTTTATTTTTTATTTTTTTTAAAGGCTGGTCAAGTGGAGCAGTGGGAGTGGAGATACAGAGAAACCTTGCATGAAAGAAAGAGTCAATCAATGCAGCAAGTATCATATTGTCTTATCTTACAAAATTGCCACAGCCGCCCCCTCAGCAGCCACCACCCTGGTAAGTCGGCAGCCATCAACACAGAGGCACGAGCCTCCACCAGCAAAAAGATTACGACTCACTGAAGGCTCAGATGATCATTAACATTTTTAGAAACAAAGTGTTTTTAAATTAAGGTATGTGCTTTTTTGAGACATAATGCTATTGCATACCCAATAGACTATAATATACTATAAATGTAACTTTTATGTGAACTAGGAAACCAAAAAATTCACGTGGCTTGCTTTATTGTGATATTGGCTTTATTGAGTGGTCTAGAACCAAACACTTAGTATCTCCAAAGTATGCCCATATGCCACATTCTAAAGATAAAGCTTGGTAATATTTTGCTGATGGGTCAAATTGGGGTATGAAATAGTAGTTAAGGATTATGCTGAGGTTTTACCCTAAGAAAATGGCAAAATGCAATTTTTCACTTTGATGAATAAGAGTGAGGAAGAAGCAGGATTTGTGTTTTTTTTTTTCTTTTTAAAATTCAATTATTTTCCTTTGTAAGAAACAGGTTTTAAGGGAAAGATCAGAAGCTCAGTTTGGACATGCCAAGATTTATATGCATTTTTTTTTTTTTTGAGACAGAGTCTCACTGTGTTGCCTGGGCTAGAGTGTCGTGATGTCATCCTAGCTCACAGCAACCTCAAACTCCTGGGCTCAAGCAATCCTCCTGCCTCAGCCTCCCGAGTAGCTGGGGCTACAGGCATGTGCCACCATGCCCGGCTAATTTTTTCTATATATTTTTAGTTGTCCAATTAATTTCTTTCTAATTTTAGTAGAGATGGGGTCTTGCTCTTGCTCAGGCTGGTTTCGAACTCCTGAGCTCAAACAATCCGCCCGCCTCGGCCTCCCAGAG
>CAUYSK010060423.1:0-49359 GCA_963575035.1 Avahi laniger
TGTCAAAAAGAATCCATTTTTCATCACACATAACAACATGGTGTACAAATGGTTCACTTTTTTGTCGTGACAGCAAAGAAAGGCAAGCTTGGAGAAAATTTCTCTTCTGACCCTCATTTAATTCATGTGGAACCCATCTATCCATCCTTTTTACCTTACCCATTTGTTTCAAATGGTTCAATATAGATTGAATAATAATGGCAAACCTGTCAGCTAATTCATGTGTAGGTTGAGATACATTTGCTTCCACTAGAGGTTTCAGCTCATTATTATCCAGCTTGGTCTCAGTTCACCCACATGGTTCATTTTTGAGATTAAAATCACCAGAATGGAACTTCAGAAACCATTTACATACTGTGTGTTCATTAGCCACATCCTTCCCAAATACTTCATTGATATTTTGAGCCGTCCGCACTGCGTTGGTTACACAACAGAACTCATATTCGAATATAACACAAATTTTTGACTTACCCATGATTTCACAAAAATTGTTCTAAAAAATATTTGAAAGATAATCATAAGCCAAAACATGCATTTGAAGAAATGAGGATGTACCTTCACAATATAACAAAACAAAACAAGAGATGTGAAAATGAAGTGTTAGAGATATCAACTGTCAAAGTTAGTACTTAAGGAATTTGCACATTTCATGCTTCCTAACCTAATAGTTGGCATTAATTACTTTGCATGAGGGTGAGAAGATATGCTGGCTATGGTGAGAAAAGGAAATACCAAGTTTTGTTGAGGGCTGAAGAAATTATCTTTACAAAGAATATCATAACTTCATTATGGAAGAAAGTATTGCATTTAGTTAAATTCATAGCATATCAACTGGAATTGGAAAATCAGCACCTATCTAGCATTGGCTAGATAATGAAATGGATAAAATAAAAAATTAGCTGTGTTGCTGTTTTCTAAAATGATGAAGACCAGAAAAGAAAGGACCAGAGGAGAAAGTAAAGAAACATTTTATTAAGAGACAGGATCTTGATCTGTTACCCAGACTAGAGTGCCATGGCCAGATCATAACTCACTGTAACCTTCACCTCCTGAGCTCAAGTGACCTCCCACCTCAGTCTTCCAAATAGCTGAGACTACTGGTGTGCACCACCATTTCTGGCTAATTTTATTATTACTATTATTTTTTGTAGAGACAGGGTCTTGCTATGTTTCCTAGGCTGGCCTCGAAATTCTGGCCTCAAGTGGTCTCCCATCTCAGCCTCCCAAAGTGTTGGGATTACAGGTGTGAGGCACTACACCCAACCCAAAGAAGCGTTAAAAATAGCTATACCAATTTTAAGTCGTTTGAATATTCTATCACTGTCAATTTTTCCATATAGTCTATTGCAAATCCAAATGAATTTTGTGTATATTTGTTAAACTGTATGGGCAAGTGTATGTAAATCACAAAAATAAACGCTGAGCTTCTTGACTTAAGCAATACGATGGGTGCAGGAAGGGGAGATGACTCGTATAACAAACCTGTTAAGCCTAAATGCAGGAAAAGCTGTAACTAGGGAAAAAAAAGGTAATTTTCCTTTCCCACATGGTCCCCCATCCTCCAGGAGATCTTGGGAGGTACTCGGAGATTTTCATTGAATGTAAGATTGCATTCAAAGAAATTTTTATTTGGATTCTAATGGCCACTGTTCTTCAGCTATTATTTAAAGTACATACAGAATGAAAAAAACTCCTTACTAAGAGCAACCTGGAGCCATGGGACAATTCTGCTTCAGTCATCCATCTCTCTTACATCATCATCTCTTTCTATATCTCTTTTTCTCTCTCTTCCTCCCCTCACCCCTTTCTTTCTGTCCTCATAATCCTCTAAGAAAACATGTTCTAGTACTTCACATTAAAAACAAACTCACAAACCAACATAAAATTTATACATCCTTTACTTCAAACTTTCTTTCCACCAACACCTTATGTTGCTTCTCTAAAGAGTTGTGTATCCACAGTCTCACCTCCTATTCACTTAACACTGTTAAACCCACTCCTTTCTGGCTCCTGTCATAATCATTCTACAGCAATAGCTCTAATTAATGTCACTAACAACCTTCATGTTGTCAAATCCAACACTCTTCTGGCTTCATCCCATGCAGTGTCTCAGTAGCATCTGGCACAGTTAGCTACTCCCACCCGGTGTTTATCTACTGTATACTCCCAAGTTAAGTGTTCCCCACAGTACCAAAGCTGCCACTTCAAGAATTTAAAATTCTTTCTAGCTGTCTCATCCCTGAACTCTTGGATGATTCACAGCCTCTGACAATTGTCCAAACGAAGACACTTTCTCCTCTGCTCCAAACCCAACCTCTTCCTCCACCAGTCTTTTTCATCTCAGTGTATGTACAAACAACAACCAAACCTGGAAGGTATTCCTTTATCTCCCACCTTTTTATTTTGAAAAATTTCAAGCCTACAAAAATGTCTAAAGAATAGTACAATAAATGCTGAAATATTAATATATACTTAAAACATTTGCTTTCTATTTATATTCCTTTTTATTTTGACTGAACTATTTGAAAATAAGTTGCAATCATCAGGACATTTCACCTGTACATGCTATCAACAAGAATAAAAACATTTTGTCTGCAAAAATACAAGGAATTTACCACTGATACATTAACATTAACTAATGTAAAGTTCATATTCAGATTTCTTCTAGTGTTCCCAACCTGTCCTTTGTAGATCTTTCTTCATTTTTAAAAACCGAGTTATAATTTATATAGTGTAACAATCACCCCATTGTAAGTGGACAGTCAAATGCTTTTTAGTAAATTTATGGAGTGTGCAATCATTGCCACATTGCAGTCTTAGAATATTTTCATTACAAGAAAAAGTTCCCTCATACCTGTTTTTAGTTAATTACTGCTCCTATACCTCAGACAACCATTCATCTGATTTCACTCTCTATGTGTTTGCCTTTTCTTAAAAGTTTGTGTAAATGGAATCATAAAAATATGTAGTATTTTGTGACTGATTTCTTTCACATAGCATAATGCTTTTGAATTACATCCATGTTGTTACACGAGTCATGAATTCATTCTCTTTTTTTTGTATTTTTATTGACATGTCATAGTTGTTCATGTTTGGAAGTACACATGATATTTTGATACATGTATACAATGTGTAATGATCAAATAAGGACAATAAAGTTATCTATCACCTCAAACATTTACCTTTTTTTTGTGTTGGGAACATTACAATTCTCTTATCTATTTTGAAATACACAAAAAATACTGTCAACTAAAATTTACGTTCTGTGTTATCAAATACTAGAATTTATTCCTTCTATCTAACTCTATATTTTTACCCATTAACCTATTTCTCTTCATCCCTCCTCCCCTCTTAAGTTTATTCATTTTTATTCCTGGGTAATACTGCATTGCATTGACATATAGTCTCACTAGGGATCCAGTTTCTCCACAGTCTCATCAATCCTTGGTCTTTTTGAATGTAGCAGTTCTAGTGGGTATGTACTGGTATTCTAATGTCTAATTACAGTGAGCTTCTTTTCACGTGATTATCTATCAGTCATTCATATATATATCTTTTGGTGAAATGTATATTCAAATATTTTTCCCATTTTAAAATTTATTTTTACATATTCATATTATTGAATTTTAAGAGTTCTTTATATATTCTGTATACAAGACCTTTACCAGACATGTGAGTTGCAAATGTTTTCTCTCAGCCTGTTTTTATTTTTTTAATTTTAATGGAGTCCATATTTTCTATTTTTTTATATATCACATTTATGATACCATATCTAAGAAATTGTTGTCTAACCCAAAGTCACCGAATTTTCTCCTCAACTTATTTCGAGAAGTTTTATAGTTTTAACTATTAAATGTAAGTCAATAATACACTTTGAGTTAGTATTTATACATGGTGTGAGCTGAGGGGGGATAATAAACTTGGACTCTTATCTCACATTATGTACAAATGTAAAATTATTTTGAAAAAGAAGAAATCTGAAGAATAAAAAACGATGTTGGGAGAATTAGGTTTCCAAATAGTCTATCCTTTCTTCATTGAAATGCCCTTGGTTGAAATCATTTGACCACAAATACATTTATTCCTAGTCTCTAAATTGTTTTCCATCCATCTGTATGTCTGTCCTTATGCCAATATAACACAGTCTTGGTTTATATAGCTTCATAGTGAGTTTTAAAAGTGGGTACTGTCTGAACTTAGAATTTGTACTTTTTCAAAATTGTTTCTTCTAAAATTGCATGCATTTCTATATAAATTTTAAAGTCAGTTTATCAATTTTTTAAAAAAATTCTGTTGTGATTTTGATAACAAATGCATTGAACATATTGATTAACTTGGTGAGAATTTCTATCTTAAGAATACCGAATCTTCTAATCTATGAACCTGAAAATCTCTCCATTAATTTAAATCTTCTATAATTTCTCTCAGCAATATTTTATAGTTTTTGGTGCCCAAATCTTGTATTGTTTTGCTAAATTTATTCTTTTTGGTGCTACTATAATGGAATCATTTTTTTAACTTCATTTTTATATAGAAATATAAATTTTAATGTTATAGAGATTGTATGTTTTGTGAACATGCTAAACATTTGTTATTTCCACTAGTATTTCCTATAGTTTTCTACATATAGAATGATGTCATCTATGAATAAAGATAGTTTATTCTTTCTTTCCAATCAGTATGTCTTTTATTTTATTTTTTTCTTGCAGTATTGCACTGGCTGTAACCCTTGATGATGATGACTAGAAGCGTTAAGAGCAGACATTCTATCCTTATTCCCAATCTTAGGGGAAATATGCAGTTCTTAACATCAATGTTAATGTTAGCTCTCACTTTATTATAGATGCACATACCTTTTATAAAGATAGAAAAAGTTCCCTTATATTCCTATTTTATCAAGAGATTTTATCATGATTGAATTTTCATAGTTCAATTTTGGATGTTAAACCAACCTTACATTTTCAGTATAAATTTCACATGCTGGTAGTACAGTAGTCCCTCCCTATTAAGGATTTTGCTTTCCGTGGTTTCAGTTATCCATGGTTAACTGCGGTTTAAAAATAGGTGACTATGGTGCAATAAGATATTTTGAGAGAGAGATATCACATTTGCATAACTTTCATTACAGCACATTGTTATAATTGTTTTATTTTATTATTATTGTTGTTAATCCCTACTTTGCCTAATTTACAAATTAAATTTTATCATAAATATGTATGAATATGAAAAAATATAAAATATACAGGTTATGGTCCTATCCACGGTTCAGGCATCCATGGAGTGGGGATGGGGTGTCTTGGAATGTATCCCTTGTAAATAAGAGGAGACTACTGTACACAAATTCTTTTTATGTTACTGAAATTTCTTGGCTAATATTTTGTTAAGGATTTTTTTGACCTATATTCATGAGGATATAATCTATAATTTTCTCTTCTTGTGATATCTTCTTTTGATTTATTATCAAGGTAATACTGTCTTCAAAGAATGGCTTGGAAAGTTTTCTTCCTCTTTTCTGAAAGGATTGGTATATGATTAGAATTATTCCTTCTTTAATATCTGATAAAATTTATCAGAAAAGGCAGCTGAACTTCATTTGTGAGAAAATTTTAATTTCTTTAGTTCTTGTTAGGTCTGTTAAGATTTTCCACTTCTTTTTGAGTCAGTTTTTTATTAATTTGTCCATTTCCTCTGTGGTGTTTAAATTTGTAGCATAATGCTGCTTGCAATCATCCCTGTAATCCTTATAATTCTTAGTGCTCCTTCATTTCTGATTCTGGCAAATTATAACCTTTTTCTTTGTAGCAAAAGGTTTACCAATTTTATCATTTCGAAGAATCATCTTTGGTTTTCTTGATTTTTCCAATTGCTTTTCTTTTTTCTATTTTATTGCTTTTAACTTTCCTTTTTCTAATATAGGTGTTTAAATCTATAAATTTTCTTCTGCACTGCTTGAACTATGTCATTTTGATGTGATATATTTTCATTTAGTTCAAAATATTTTTTAATTTCTCTGTTGATTTCCTTCTAGTCATGGGTTATTTCGAAGTGTGTTGTTCAATTTCAAGCTATTTGGTAGTTTTCAAAATTAATTTTCATTATTAATTTTAAATTTAAAAGTGTGGTTAAAGAGCATACCTTTAATAATTCTAATTCTTTAAATTTATTGATATTTGTTTCTATAGTGCAGCATATAATCTGTCAGAGAGAATATTTCATCTATACTTGAAAACCATAATTATTCTGTTGCTGTTTGGAGAACAGTGAAGTGATCATAGCTCACTACATGATTGAACTCCTGGACTCAAGTGATCCTCCTGACTCAGCTTCCCTAGCAGATGGGACTACAGGTGCATACCGTTATACACAGCTAATTTTTCTTATTCTTTTTTTTCTTATTTTTTTTTAAGGCTAGTCAAGTGAAGCACTGAGAGTAGAGAAGGAACAAAGGAATCTGTAACTGGTTGTGATCAAGTAGTTGTAAACACCACTGCACTGGGACCAGACTAATTTCTTTTTCTTCCTTCCTTCCTTCCTTCTTTCCTTCCTTCCTTGCTTCCTTCCTTCTTTCCTTCCTTTCTTCCTTCCTTCCTTCCTTTCTTTCCTTCTTTCTTTTTCTTTGAATCTCACTCTGTCACTCTGGCTAGAGTGCAGTGGCATCATCATAGTTCACTGCAACCTCAAACTCCTGGGTTCACACGACACTCCTGCATCAGCCTTTCGAGTAGCTGGTACTATAGGCATCACCACGCCTGGCTAATTTTTTCAATTTTTTTGCAGAGACAGGGTCTCCCTCTAGTTTAGACTGGTCTCAAACTCTTGACCTCAAGCTATCCTCCTGTCTCGGCCTCCCAGAGTGCTAGGATTACAGCATGAGCCACTATGTCCGGTCCAAATTTTTCTCGTTTTTTGTAGAGACGGTTCTGACTGTTGTCCAGGCTGATCTTGAATTCCTGGCCTCAGCGATCCTCCTGTCTCAGACTCCTAAAGTGCTGGGATTACAGGCATGAGCCATTGTGCTCAGCCCATTATTTCCTCAAATAATTTTCATCTCCTTTCTCATTTTCTTCCCTGATTCCCATTACACTTGTGTTGCTATGTTTGATGTCTCTGAGGCTCTGTTTTCCTTTTTCTCTCTCTTCTTTAGATTTGATCATTTCTATTGATCTATTTTTTCATGACAATTTTTTAGCAAAATAAAAATGATGCAGTAGAGTGTATGTAAACATTTAGAATATTTGAGCTTTTAGAGATGGCTTGGATTCTATTCCAAAACTGGTGATACAGGTGACACCCTTTGCTGGATGCATCATTTGGGGAAGCCTCTAAAATGCTCTACATGAACCCTTCCATTCTGGCTGGTACCACCTACTGCTACCTGCCAAAGATCTAAAGTTTCTCTCAGGTGCTTCTGTTTTGCTGATTGACTCTGGCACCAAGCCCCGAGAATTGTACTTTGAAACATCATCTATCTGACCTCTTTTCATCTTTTCTGTCAACTCAATTCAGCTCTTAGGGCCACTCTTTGAGCAGGTCATTGTCTGCCTACCTCTAATATGTCCTCTTCCAGTTTATTCTCTACTCTGATGCTATTAGTTTTATTGAAAGACAAACCTAATTATACTATTTTCTTTAAAAACTTTAAATAATTCACCATCACTTACAATACAATGCTTGTCTATTTCTCTACTTGAATTCCACCTCTGTTCCAATTGGTCCACAGTCCTCACCTGCTTCTAGAACCCCTGGTTATGCTCCTTTCTCTTTCATTTTAAGAACTTTACATTCCCTTTACTCTGCCTGAAACACCCTTTCCATTCCTTTCATCTACTAGCTTGGAGACTCCTCTGTTATGATCCAGTTCTAGCGCCATCTCATCTCTCCTGAAATGTTGCCCTGATCTTTCCCTCACCCGTGTGCTCCTCTGTTTGCTATGAAAGCACCTGTGCATACATCCCCCACTTCAGGATCGTAAGTCCTGAAGGGATGGGCTGTACCTGTGGTCATAATTGAAACCTGAGCTTGTGCAATACACACATTGGTTGAGGTTGAATTATGCTCCAAGTAGCTATCTAGAAAGAAGAAAACTGAAACATATAGCTCAATTTTTCCTTAAGTCAAAATCTAAGCTGTCATGGATCATTAATGAATAGCAACAAAACTCTGAAGCTCTCCAACTCAAACAAACATGTGAGAAGCCCTGCAACTTCATCGCTGTGTTGAATTTTAAGAACTAATGCCTATTTAATTTAGCCTAGGATCTAGGACATAAGAAAAGCGATTTTAAAAAGTGAATTTTTAAATTTTATTTTCTACATTAACATTTTTATTGATACAGCTAAATATGATAAATTTTGATCCAAAACGTGTTGAATATTTCCCTTTAGTGTTGGTGATATCGGAGAAAAATAATTAAGTTTGAATATGTGCTATGAAAATAAATAGTCAATGTGGTCTAATCTGTTTATGATATCAAAAGATTTTCTTCTTCCAAAATAAAGGTTCTAAGATAAATCCAGGATTCCTTTGAATGAAAGTAACATATACCTTCTAAACTAGTGAGCTTGCAAAATAATGTGACAGATTGCTAGGCACGCTTAGTGTAGCAGGAGAGTATGTTTACTGAAAAAGAAATTTGAAACATGATCATAAACTTTTATGAAAAATAAGCATTTATACTTCATTTACTTTTAGCTATTTCATGAATACCAGAAGAGATTTTAGACACAGTTTGTGTTGAAACTTAGAAAAATTTATTTTTCTAAGAAAATGGAAATCAAAACCACAATGAGCTATCTCATCACTCCAGTTAGAATCGTTATTACAAAACAAATTAAAAGACAATGTAATTGGTAGGATGTAGAGAAAAGGGAACACTTGCACACTGTTTGTGGGAATGTAAATTATTATAATCATTATGGAAAACAGTATGGAGATTCCTAAAAAAATTAAAAATAAAACTACCATGTGATCTAGCAATTCTGCCTCTGGGTATATACCCAAATAAAATGAAATCACTATGTTGAAGAGATATCTACATTCCCATGTTTATTGCAGCACTATTCACAATAGCCAAGATACAAAATCAACCTAAGTGCCCATCAACAAATGAATGCGTAAAGAAAATGTGATGTATATATACAATGGAATACCATTCAGCATAAAAAAGAATAAAATCCTGTCATTTGCAATAATACAGATGAACCTGGAGGGCATTATGTTAAATGAAATAAGCAGGCACAGAAAGGCAAATACTGCATGATCTCACTCATACTTGGAATTTTAAGATGTTGAGCTCATATAGGTAGAGAGTAGATCAGAAGTCAGCAGAGGCTGGGGAGGGGAGAAAGGAATGGGAATGGGAAGAAGTTGTGCAATGTTACAATCAGAAAGGAGAAATAAGTTCTCGTCTTTAATGCACAGTAGGGTGACTATAATTAGCAAGAATGTATTGTATATTTCAAAAAAGCTAGAGGAGAGGTATTTGAATATTCTCACCACAAAGAACTGATAAATGTTTGAGTTAATAGACATGCTAATTTACCTGATTTGATCTTTATACAATCTATGTATCAAAACATCACACAGTACTTTACAAATATGTACAATTATTACATGTCAGTTAAAAATAAAATAAAATGTTATATATAAAGAAAAAGAATATTTTTTTATAGAGCAAATAAAAAAATTTTTCCTTTTGTTTTTTTTCTTCTCATCCGTTTTCACTGTGTTGAAGAAATTTTGAGTTCTTCCAAATTTTTGGTTAATTGGGTCGTTTCCAAACTGACTGAACTCTCCAGGTTGGTAGTTCTTGCATAGGGTTTTTCTGTCACTAGATCTATGATTTGTCCAATTTTAAAAGTGATCTCATCTAGTTCATGTTTTACATTCTTCATTCATTAAACAAGTAAAGCTTTGAGAAGTGCAGTATCTTCAACTGTGCACTGTTGAAGAGCCTTGTGAACAAAGTAGTTTTTTCACTTATTAAAATATCTTAATAAACAGGAATCCAGAACAAGTCTGGTCACTCCCACTGTAGCAGTTTTTTGCATTGCTGTCTCCATCACCTTCCCCACAATCCATCTGGCATGATCAGATGATTGAGCTATTTACATTATGTGCCTTTGGTCACCTTCCAGCTGTACTGTTCTGTTGTGTGGCCCTTGGAGTATCTGCTGGTTCTACTGATCTGTTTTTGAGTTAACTGATTCTTTTTTTGCCATCTCACATCTACTGTTGAGTCCATGGGGTGAATTTCCTATTTTGGTTATTGAACTTTTCAACTCTAGAATTTCCACTTGTTTTTTTTACATAATTTCTGCTTTTTAAATTGAGACTCCCCATCTGGTAACTCATTCTCGTCATATTTTCTTCTAACTCTTTAAACATAGGTCTCTTTCATTTTTTGCATTTATTTATAATAGCTTATCTGAAACCTTTGTTAGCTAAATTCAATATCTAGGTCCACTGAGTGAAGCTATTTTTCCTCTTGCATGGGATATGTTTTCCTGTTTATGTGCTTGTCTTGTAATTTTGTTGTAGAAAAATTAACATTTTGTTTAATATATTTTGTCAACTTAGATTCAAGGTGTTTTTTTCCTTCTCTAAGGATTATTTAGTTGCTGTACTTTCTTCTTGTTGTTTTATTAATTTACCAGGATTTAATCTGAAGAATCTTTCTACCTACAATGTGTGGGTGATAATGTCTCTACTTAGCTTTACTTTTTCTTAATTTTATATTTTAGCTTGGATTCTTAGGAGTAGCCTCTATATCTGCATGTCTTAATATTAATAGGTAATATTCGGTCAGAGTTTGTGCTCAAACACCTTGAGCCAGTTATCCTTTCAACTTCTGCCAACAAATCTGTATGTGGGTTGGAGAGAACATTTTTCTGGAACCTCTTATGTCTTACGCATGCATGTGAACAGATTCCTAGTCAGCCAGGGTATGGAAACTATGGGCCTTCTCAGGTCTACTCTGAACACGCACACAGCCAGCAATATGTAGACAGCCTAAAAAACTCCTCTATATTTTTTTCATTTTCAGGGTCTCCCTGTTAAATTTCTGTCTACATACTCGTCTTTCATTGACTTCAACCAAGTCCAAAATCTCCAGTTTGCAGAGCTGTGGTTTTTCCCTATTTTTTTGTAAAAGTTCTCCTTTTACACAAGAATATGACTTTTTCTCCTTCTAGACCAAATCAAATTAGCCATCATCAGCAGTGCGGCTGCTGGTTTTTGTATCCAGCCACATCCTACTGGAATTATAGGCACTAACTGGTTTGGGAGGAGGATGACAGCAATCCCAGGCAAGAAAGTCACAGACTTTCACTGTTCCTTCCCAAAGGTTAGCAATTTTTCAAGAATAAATGTGTCTCAATTAGTTGTTTTTGGCTGGTTTTCATAGCCTGAAATGGTTGCTGTGACAACTGAACCAAGTTTTATAAACTTTCCGTGAGAGAAGATATGCCAACTTCTTGCCATTGCTGGAAATCCCACTTACTTTGCTTTTGATCTAGTATCCAATTAAGGATGCCTCTGCTTGTCATGTCTCTTTACTCCTCTTTGATTTATAGCAGTAACTTCACCATCCCACCACTTTTTATCCTTTATGACACTGAAATTTTGAATAGAGGTTAATTTTGATTCCTCCCTTTTCCTGATTGCTCCATTCATCGAATACTTTTTTGGTTATTTTTTTTCCCAAAATGGTTCCATTCACTCTGTCCATTCCTTTTGCCACCGCTCTAATCTAAGTCACTGACACTCTTTTCTGGATCACTGCAATAATAGTTCTCCCTTGTTCCCCTCATTCTCCCACAGAGTCCATTCTCCAAGCATCAGACAGAGTGATTTTTTTAAAAATGGTGTAATATTCTCTGCATCTAGGTAGAATTCCCAAGCAAAGTTGAAGTTATATATATATTTTTAGCATCTTGATCATTTTTACATGTACAGTTCAGTAAAGCATATTCATTGTTGCAAAACAGATATCTAGAGTGACTTTTAAATTATAACACAGATATTATTGCTTCCTATATTTAATATTTTTTTGCTTTTATGTGCAATGATTTTGGGTCCATACTGACTTTACTTTTTCTGTTCTTAGAATAAGATCCTGTCGATAAGAAAAGAAAAAAAATGAGTAAGATTCAAACACATCATCATGCCTATAGAGCAGATGTTACCTGGCTGAAGACCACCTCTTTGATTTCCTCTCTTCACACCTTCTGTATATATTATAATAATTTGAACTAGTCTTTCAACTCTGTGAATTTGTAAAGCTTTGCACCACCTTAGAGCCTTTGCACATGCTGTTTCCTCTAAATATTTTTCTTCTTTTTTTCACATGGCTCGCCCCTTTTCATTCTTCATGAATGAGCTTCAATGTCACCTCATTAGAGAGAATTTTTCTTACAATAGCATTTAATTTATTAATAATATTGTCCATTCCTTAAGTAATTACTCTTGGTTGCATTTCCCATGTCATTTATTCCATGATATTTATTATCATTGATCACCAAATTGTTGATTTGTTTACTTATTTATTAGTACCTCTTCCAGTCTATGCACTCTATGAAAAAAAAAATCTTCTTCATTTTCTCATCATTGGATCTCCAATTCTTTTAACAATGCCTAGTATACAGAAGCATCTCCCTACTCTACTGTCCCATTAAGAAATTAAGTGAAAGAGAAAAATATATCATTCTCAAATTGCATCGTTGAGAAATATTAGATAAGAAAACTCACAAATACTTATGCTAAAATTAACAACTTGAATAAGTATGGACTTAATTTACCCTGGTTTTTTTCCACAGGATGTACATTAGTTGATAAAGTGGCTTTAAATGTTTATTTTGTACAAATAAGGTATTGAACCAGAATGGTTTAATAAAAGAACTTCAAAACAGAAAGCAGGAGCATGTTTTTGGCTTTTCTTTAATTCTCTTATTTGAACAAGTTGTATATTAATTTAAATTTCAAATTGTATGTTTAAAAATGGAAATAATATAGGCATTGTAACCTAGGAACACTGTTTTGAACTCAAGAGACTCACAAAATAGATGCAGATCTTGTATTTCTATAAAGAAAATACATTTCTGTCACATACTATATGTGAAAAAAAGGCTATTTAATGTTATCCATCTTCTGGAAACCAAAACATAATAGCAGCACATCTCAGTAAATCTGCATCTTAGTAATTCTGTCATTTTTTTCTAAAGAAAGTTTAGGCATTTTAATCAGTTTATCTCATCTCTTAAAAACTTTTTACCTAAATCTCTTTAAAATCTTGGTTTCTAAGAAGAAAAAATATGAAGCTGCAACTGAGTGACTACTAATTCATCGAATCTATAAATCAGAAAGAACAGAAAAATAATACATATCATTTCTAGAGCTTACAACTTCCATAAATAAAAATTTCATTTTCTGGTACTGACAACCTGAGTTTCTACCATGGTAGTAAGCTCTCATCATGTCACTTGCTCTTTATGGCTAAAGTAAATATTAAATCCCACATACTTGATAGATCTGTAGTGCTTCTCTTTTCCTCTCAGCTTTTGAAATGAAATAAGAGTTCAGTGAAATGGTGCACTACAAGTCTTTTGTTCAGATGCATTCAGTATATCTTTGGATACATACAGCATATTCATTTTTTCCAAATGTTTTATTGACCTTGGTGCTTGAGAGTGATGAAAAAAAATAAAAAGAGTAGAAGCTGAAGTGCTGACATATTTACAGAGGGATTTAGAAAGTGTATAAAGTTTATTAGACACTATTATCAAGAACAACATTTAATTTGATTGAATTTTTTTTTTTTTGCATTGTCACAACTAGGATAGGATTGATTAGGATCTGAAAACACATTCAGGTGCTTTTCACCAAGAAACATAATTAAAGTCTAAGAGACACTTAGGCTTGGGGATTTAATTCCAAGCAGTCCCTCTTTTGAAATTTGAACTTGGATCCCATCCAGGTTTTTCCTTATCTCATTTTAAATCACCATTATATATTGCAGCGGCAGTCATGCAAATTAGCGCATTCCTACATGTTCAGGGCACTTTACAAAACCTGTAAGGATAAAATAAAATGGAATAGATTTCACCTTTTCTTTTTCTTATATTTAATTTTTGTTAAAATATTCAGTGTACTGTGTGAGGGAAGGAAAAGCTAAGTTTATTTCTAAATTGCAAGGGTCTATGTGTTCTTAAAGTAGTGAAATAGAAAACTAGAGCTAATTTCAGGAAAGAGAAAGAGACTTCATAGGGCAATGGTGGGTGTATTACCAGGAATCTTTCTGTTACAGAAGACAAAAGCTCAACTCAATAAACTTAGGCATGAAATATAATTTATTGGTACGTTTAATTTGGTAGTTGAGAAACTGATTGACTTCAGACGAGCTTAGATCCAAAATCTTGGGCCATTTAAGCTTCCATAACAAAATACCTTAAACTGGGTAATTTATAAACAACAGAAATTTATTGATCACAATTGACAGGTTGGAAAGTGCAAAGATCAAAGCTTCAGCAGATGAGATTCCATTGATTCCAAAATTATAGATTGCATACCTATTATATGCCAGACCTCTTATGAAGACTACATTCTACTGCAAATGGGCAGCAAATAAACAAATGAAACAGATAGCTATAATTGTGTGCTTAAATCCTCTTTTCCTTTCTTTCAAAACATAACTTCAGGCTACTATCAGATAATCTTTAAGAGTCCTGCCAATTAGGAAACATTATTTATCTTTTATTTCTTATGTTACAAACACCAAGCCATTAGAGATGGAAGGGGACGATGTGCCTAAAATGTGGACAGCCTCCAAAAGTGAAAAAAGTAAAGAAATATTCTCCCCTAGAGCCTTGCTGGCACCTCGATTTTAGCCCAGTAATACTCACTTCAGACTTCTGATCTACAAAACTGTAAGATGACAAATTTTATTTTGTTTTAAGCCCAAAGTCGTGATAATTTGTTACAGGAACAAAAGGAAACTTTTGTGCTACTCTTCCTGGCACCATATATATCTCTACTAATTCATGCCTTCTTCTCTCTTACGTCTTCCTTCCACCTTTTACTTATCTCTCTCATGGAAAAGATTTTTCCCCAAGATGATTTACCCACAGTAATTCTATCTTACCCTTTCCTATACTGAATCTGTGATCCTAAGGGAAAGAAATTCTTCCTAAGCTTAGATACTTCATTTGGATATA
Organism: Avahi laniger; assembly: GCA_963575035.1. Classification (NCBI taxonomy): domain Eukaryota; kingdom Metazoa; phylum Chordata; class Mammalia; order Primates; family Indriidae; genus Avahi; species Avahi laniger. Next base: position 15,210 of record CAUYSK010060423.1, read on the forward strand.
TTTTTTTAATTTTTAAAAAAATTGTTTTAATTGACAAATAATTGTACATATTTCATTTAGAGATTAATGCTGAATATTAGGTATTATAAACATGTTTGTTTCATTTTTTTTCTGCTTCCAATTTTCCATATCTCTAATGTGAATGCCTTCTGTTCTATGGTTTTAAAAATATGTTCTTGATAGTACGTAATATCACTCATTCAGGAAATATTTATTGAGCACCCACTATGTGTAGGGCATAATGTTATGTATTGCTACAGATACGCAAATAAGAAATAATGTCTAGATTGTAGAACTGATAGAAAAGTCATCCTCCTGTAATATATGAACATGATTGGTGGGTTCTAATAAGCAAAATCTAGGCACTGGGACATCTGTTTTGAAGGCATTTGTTAGACGTAGTTGTTCTTTAGTAAATATTAAAGTAATATGAGAGTGATTTCCCTATTGTCCCAATTTGTTTAGGACTGTCTATACAAATTAAAATCTGATTTCATTCCATCTGTTAAAGAAACAAATATATTGCCTTCTAGAATCCCCTATATTAGAAGAAAAATCAATACAAATAAATAATTTCATTCCTTTCGTAGTATCACAGTTTGTTCTGAAAGTGTTTGCATACTGTAAAACCTCATTCGTTCTACTTTTAAGTCTTTGTAAAGCAAATATTACTTCTAGTGCTTTGTTATAAATTTCTGGAGTCTGTATTGTTTTCTTGCTACGCATAATGAAAGACAAACCCATTTCTGAGTGATCACACAGAGAGTGGATTTTGAAAGAGCATGCACTGCCCATTTATCCATAGCTTTCGCAGTCTCCTAAAAGGAAGCATGATTTGGGGCTTGTTTTAAGTCAGTTTTACTATAAAATGTTTGGCTCCTGCCTGTGTTTTAGAGAAGTTTTTTGAACACCTTGAAATCATTAGGGAGGGAGTGGTGACAAAAAATGGAGCTTCAAAGGCCTTGCTCTACTGAAACAATACACCAGGCTCACAGCTAACAAATCAACAGGGAAGACGCTGCAGGCAAGGTCAAAGCTTAAAGTTCGGTCACTTACTTTTTCAAGTTGTGAAGACTCATTTGCTGGCTTAGGACAATGCCTCAAGCAGACATAACTAAGAGAAAAAATAATTTAAAATATCATTTCCCTGAAGATGTCACTTATGGTTCAGTTAAATAAGAAAACATCTATGAGAAATGGAGTGATTTGCCTGTCTGATGAGCGTTGTGAGTCTTGCCTGCAATCAACTCCATTCAGACTCTGAACTTTCAAGTCTTGAATGGGGCTGATTGCAGTCCCAGCACAAAACCTCCTTTTCCTATTACTCAATTAACAACATAAACGTATATTTTACCAAATTGAAATTTCCTAATTGCAACAAGAAGATTGCTCTCCTTGACCAGTGTCCATTTTTAAAGGATTTGATAATATGTCTCCTTTAATACTCTATACTTTAGCAAATGATGGAACAGTGATTACATGCATGTTCTCTGGTATCAGATTGCCTGAGTTTACAAACCAAATGCACCACAGTCAGTGCAATTTTGGCCAATTAATCTGAAAGTGCCTCCTTTTCTTCTTCTGTAAAGTGAAGCTAGCATTATCTACCATCTAACTAACCATACTCTTAGTTTTTGTGAGAATTATATGAGGGAGTACTTGGAAAAGTACTTGTCACATAATAGATACTCAATAAATGTTATCCATTTGTATTAGCATGAACTAACTAATGGGGTGTGTGTGTGTGTGTGTGTGTGTGTGTGTGTGTGTGTGTGTGTACAAAGAGAGAGAAAGAGAGCGAGGTTTATTTTAAGGAGTTGGCTCACATGATTGCAGAGACTTGGTAAGTCCAAAATCTGCAGGTAGGCCTGCAAGCTGTAGACTTAAGGAAGAACTACAGTTGGAGTCTGAAGGCAGTCTGCTGATAGAATTCTTTCTTGCTTGGGGGAGTCAGTCTTTGTTCTAGTAAGACCTTCAACTGGTTGGATGAGGCCCACTCACATTATGGAGGGAAATCTACTTTACACAAAGTTCACTGGTTTAAATGTCACTCTCACATGAAAAATACCTTCACAGAAATATCCAGAACAATGCTGGACATATCTGGGAACCATGGGCTAGCAAATTTGACATAGAAAATTAACCATCTGTTATGGACTGAGGATTTGTGTCTTCTCAAAATTCATGTTGAAGCCCTAAGCCCCAGTGAGAATTGTATTTGGAGATGGGGCCTTCAGGGAGGTAATTGGGGTTAGATGAGGTCATGAGGATAAGGCCCTCATGAGGGGATCAGTAGCTTTATAAGAAGAGGAAGGAAGGGAGAAAAGATCACGTGAGGACATGGTGAGAAGGCAGCCATCTACAGCCGAAGATGAAGATACTCACCAGATACTAAGCCTGCTGACACTTTGATCTCAGACTTCTAGTCTCCAGAACTATGAGAAATAAATTTTTGTTTAAGTCACACGGTCCATGATATTCGGTTATGGCAGTCTGAACTAAGTCACCATCACATCATTATTATCAATACATCATCTCAAACTTAATGATACAACGGGAAAAGAAGTAAGACCCAGACCTATGCCTGTGTTCCACCTGTCAGAGCCTTTCTCCTCAATCAAGGGAGTTTGAATGAAAGGAACATGGTTTGAAAGGAACAAATTTCATAAATTTAATGCCATCTGGAGGTAAAATAGATAAACTATTAATAAGGTATAATATACCAGATGATAATAAAAACTTTACCTTTGTAAAATCAAACTTTCATGGCATTTTTCCATCATCCCTACTAGATCAAAATTTCTGTCATAAATAATAGTAAGACTAATGGGAAGATTTATTTCTAAAAAGGTGTTTTTGACATATATGTGCTTTTCTGGAAGAAGTAGAGTAGGCCCTTAAATCACTTCTTCAGATCTCTTTGTCCCTAACACATCAATCTGCAATTCTCTGTCAGATTATTTCACCTATCTGTAAACATTTTCCATTATCTAACCTTTAGTTTAGAGCATTTATTTCAATATTTTTTTTCAGAGATTGAATCCATTCCCATGACTTCACTGCTAGTTAACATAGTCAATAACATCCTTCTATCTTGGCAAATATTGAGTTAGGGAGGCTCTGACCCAAATTGCTTCTCAGGCAACCTCACATTTTGGGATGCGTTTCTTAAAAATTTTAAAGTTCCCTTCCAGGCACTAGGCCAGCTGGGCAGCTACAGTGCCTTATGTACAAGGTGCTCTGAGCTGTGACAAGGACTCATGTCGGCTCTGGTTCCTGTTTCTTCTCTTCGGTGTATTTTCTGACCCTTTACCCTTAATGGTGATCGGATGCCCCTGGGAACCACAGGTTGAGTCTATGGGGATTATCCAGGGCTCTGGCTCAGAAAAGTTGCTTAGTGGGCAGATTGTTTCTACTGGCCAGCAAGATATTTCTTCCTAGAGTAGTGTGAGATTGTGCTGTTGAAATGGGGATAACATGCTGAGTTTTTGTGACTCAAAATGTTTATATAGGGATCCCCCTAAAAAATCTTTACCAAGAAGGGGTCCTACATATAATGACCCTCAAGATGGTCTCAAAAGAATAAGATTGGATCTTTAAAAGTATGTCTACAGAAATGAGCATTTTCATCTACTGTTTGTGGGAACATATATTGATGCAGATGTTATGGGAAGGTAAATTGGTAGTATTTGCCATGATTTTAAATTCACATCAATAGGCCTGGAAATACAACTTCTAAGAATTTATCTTAGAGACAGATAAGTGTGTAAAGATTTATGTACATGAATGATTTATTGTAGTATTAATTACAATAGCATAAAGTTGAAAAAGTTTCATATATATATTTTTTTTGAGATAGGATCTTGTTCTAACACCTGCATTGAAATGTAGTGGCACTATCATAGCCTCAAACCCCTGGGTTCAAGTGATCCTCCTGCCTCAGCCTCCCAAGTAGGTGAGACTACAAGTGTGTGTCACCACTCCCAGCTAATTTTTCAAATTTTTTGTAGGGACACGATCTCACTATATTGCCCGGATTAGTCTCAAACTCCTGGGCTCAAGTGATCCTCCTGCCTTAGCCTCCCAAAGTGCTAGGATTACAGGCATGAGCCACCATACCTGGCCTTAAATTTTTACATTTACTAGGAAATGTTAGACATTCATTGAAAATAATGAGGCAGATAAATATGTACTGATACAGTAAACATTTCAATTCACAATTTTAAATAAATAAGAAAAAGCAAGTTGCTAAACCTCGGGAAAGATATTCAGCAAAATGATAAAGAGGTTACTTCCAGCAAGTATGATTAGAAGAGAACAGTAATGGGGACCTTTATAAAATATTTTTATCCTTCAATTGTAATAAATAAGAGTGGTCAAAAAAATGGCCACATAAATGTATTGATCAAGACAACGTTTCTCAATTCTTATTCAGTCTGAAGTGAATTGGGACAGTTCAAGGAACATGACTGGATTTAAATCCTGACTCTGTCACTTTCAGTTGGGTAGCCTTGAACAGCTTAAGCTCTCCTTATCGGTAAAATGATAGCAACACCTATTTCATAGAATTTCTGTGAATATTGCATGAAAAAAAACCCAGTAATGTTTTTCTTTCTGATCCAGGCCTGTAGTAGGCACCCTGAGACCCATGCAAATATGTATGTCACAGAAACTCCTGAATCCAGACTGTACCCGACTTGTATGCTCATTTGTATATCTCATCACTACCTCAGAGGCAATGCATTCAAGACAAAATATTAACTGTTGTCTTGAATAAAAACATCCTTGTCGACTTTCCTGCTTGTAAATGATTCTGTTTCTCTTCTAATACTGCAGATTTAAAACTATGGAATATTTCTGACTAATCTTTTTCCTTTATGCTTTGGAAGTCATAGATAACCTTGATTAAATATGAATGTCTTTCCATCCTAATTCAGCTATCATCTATCAAATTCTTGCTTTATTTTCAAATATTATATTATATTCTTAGGATATTAATAAGATTAAAACACAATGTATATTCATACGAAGATGAATGTTAAAAGTATATTATAAACAACTTATAGTATAATGTAATCAGTGTCTTAATAAAAGGTGAAAGAATATATAGTTACATAGGTAGCAAGTCAATAACTGCCTTCACAAGTGATAGGAATGTTTCTGAAGTCAAAGAAGGAGAAAAATTCAGGAGTGTGGTCAACTCTGGCAAAAGTGTAACAGCTTAAGTGATATGAGGTCTAAAAATTTACATTATTAAAATAGTTAAGATGAAAGACAAAATTTTTACTTTGCAAATTGAATAATTTGTAATAACTTAAGGGAGAAAACATAGGATTTTCTTTTGTCAAAATACAGCATCATGGATCTGAAAGGTTTTGTATGGATTTTAGAGTCATATATACCTTCAGGAACTTTTGCAATATTATCTCATAAATACCTATTTCCTGCAAGACCCTGTTTAAAATAATTAATTTTTGGAGCCTCAATTTCCTCATGTGTAAATTTGAATGATTAACAGAAATTATCTGGTTGTTGTGAGAATTATTAAAGCATATGAAATGTCTAGCCCTAACACTGGAACATAGGAGGCTCTCAAGGAAAGGAAAACATTCTTTTATTTCCTTATTCATGAATTAGTCAATAAATAAATAAAAAATATATCAGGCAATTGCTTGGTGAGAGAGATAGGACTGAGGACAAGATTTTTTTATTTTGTTTTTCCAAAGATGAAAAGTTTTCTTTGTGGTCAAGGGAATGAACCAAAGGACAAATAGGAGAAGGACTGAGCTACATATCTAGATCAGTGCTGTTTAACAGAAAGAAAATGAAAGACACAAATGCAAGCCTCATATGCAATTTTAAATTTATAGTAGCCACAGGAAAAATAAAAAGAAACATTGAAATTAATTTTGATAGTATAGTTTATGTTACCCATATATGTAAAATATTATCATTTTAATATATTATGTAATTTATATGAAAATAATAAGATTTTAAAAATTATTGCTTGTAAAGCACTTATAGCAGAGAACCTGGCATGTAATAATAGCTTAATAAATCTAACTATTATTATAGTCTCCCTAAATAAATTGTAAACTTTGTGAAAGTTAGTTTCATGCTCCCTTAATATCTTCCTTAAGCACATTTTATTCTCAGTCTTTACTAGCATTCTCTGAGTTACTTCTGTCCTGGATTATTCTAATGGTTTCCCCACTGATGGTCTTTCTGCTTCTAGGTAGTTCTCCACACTAGCCTTGGATTTATCTTCCTAACCCCACTGTGATCATAGTCATCGGCTTAAAACCTTTTGATAGCTCTCCATTGCTGCAAGAAAAATTATAAACTCCTTGTGGCTTTGACTTATGTTGTTTCCCTCTTGATTTTCCCAGTCTTTCCCCTGAATTCAGTGGGCAGAGCTGCTCTGTACTACGCTGCTCCAGGGAATGCACTTGGCGTGGGTGAAAACACAGGTAGTTTGTGAGTATTCCTGGATTTGTTTGTAAAATGTTGGGTCTTTCAAGAAATTTCAAATCATTTTCAAATAAAGAAAGGGATTTGAAAGTATAACCAGAGTGTCTTAGAAAAGCCAGAATGAGAATGGAGCTTTTCTCTCAGAGTAGGATGCAAGAGGAGAAGGAAGAGAGACGAGGGTTCCAAGATGATAAAGATCTGAGTATATCATCCTAGCAGTGACTTGTGGACATATCAAGATCCAGAGAAGAGTGACTATGATGTGACTGGAGATATCTGATCCCAGGTTTCAAAATATCATTTCCTACATAAATGCATTTTTGGATGAAGAATGATATTCCTACATTCTCAGGAAAGTAGACTAATGCCCTCCATGAAGTAGACACTGCTCAACTTCGTGTATTCCAATTCCTCAATCCCTTGTCTTTTATACCACCACTTTTATTTTCACAGAAACCTTGCTACATACAGAGAAAGATTACACTGTAGTAGTTAATAAGGTGAACTTTGGAGCCAAACCACCTAGGTTGAGATCTAGCTTTTTTACTTACAAATGACATATCTTAGGTGAGTTATTATGCTTCTTTGGCCAAGGGATTATGCCTCTTTAAGCCCCAGTTTTCTCCTCTGTAAAACGGAGATAAAAATAGTCTCTATCTCATAGAATTGTAAGGATTAAATTCTTGTTTTATGTAAAGTACTTAGGATAATAGTTCCTGGCACATTGAAAACACTGTATAAGCATTGATTATTTATTTTTATTTTTTATCAGTAATTTATTATGATTATTATTTTATTAATAGTTGATAAAACAACCATTGTTTGTTTCTGCTATGGTCTGAATATGTTTGTGTCCCAGCCAAATTCATATGTTGAAATGCTAATATCTAAGGTGACTGTATTAGGGGACGGGACCTTTGTGAGGTGATTACGTCATGAGGCTGGAGCCCTCATTAATGAGATTAGTGCCATTTTAGAATCTGCCCAAGGGAGCTCATTACTCTTTGCACCATGCGAGGACACAGCTGGAAGGCTTCATCTGTGAACCAAAATACAGGCCCTCACTGGACACCGAATCTGCTGGTGACTTGGTCTTGGATTTCCAACCTCTGGAAGTGTAAGAAATAAAGTTTTGCTCTTTATAAGCCACGTAGTTTATGGTATTTTGCTCTGGCAGCCAGCACAGACTAAGACAGTTTCTGTGCCTCTCCTCCCCAACAGTTGATAAACTACCTGAAGCCAACGACTTCAGCATTATTATAAAACATGTCACTACAATTATTTAATATGTGATTGTTAAATGAATAAGCAAAGGTTATGTGGTCCATTTGCATGCCTAGAACAAAACCTCATAGAGTCTGATTCAGATCCTGTCTTCGGAAATGAAAACCTTCACACTTTATAAGATGAAATAGTTGGGGCTAGGGGTGGTCAGTGTGAGTTGGGTTCCCACATGGGGTGCTGGGCATCTAGGGAGCAACATAAAGTTGTTGGATGTAGCAGACACCACAGTAGACACCATTGCTTACCTTTTCCTCAACCACTCACATTTCCTGCTTCCTAACAGACAACTTCTCTTGTTTAATTACTCCTCAGCAGAGCTACCCCCTACAGTGGACTAGAAGCTGGGCACAATCCCAGCCCCAAGCAGTAAGTGAAACATTATTAGAATAAACCAGTCATGACTGTCCCATTTCCCTCCCCAGGGATGGGTTTAGGTATAGGCCTGTAACACTTTCCTCCTCTTTCCCTGGACATCGCTGTGTTTGCACGTGGTACCTGAAAATAAAGCAGCTATTTTGTTTCCAGAAAGGAGCCAACATGTTCAATTCAGCAGAGCTAATAATTGAAACTCTTTTCCTAATGAAATGTTGTTGATCTTCTGAATTATATAATCTAAAGAATGATTTTTAGGACTTCTACTTATAGGCAAATACAAATATTCCTTGGTTGTTTACATTGAGTCTGAGGGTGTTTTTTGTTTTTTTTTTTTTATACCTTGTAGAAAAAATCATTATTAACAATTAACAACACCATGAACCAAGGAGGAAAGACCTGTCAATCAGCCAAGAAGTTTTCATGTCACTACAAGGAATTATTAGGTTCCTGGCAAGAAGCTATTGAAATAACTATATCAAAACTATAATATCAGCTCTGTAATCATTTCTTAAATAGATGCTGCCTTTTATAGTCTGTTGAGTCAACAACAACTATCTGCTCCAGGAAAAAATTTAGAATATAGAACACAAAGTTGCAGCCCTTCAATTGTGTATTTATTTATTTTCCTAGAAATTACAATCAAATTAATGTTATAGACTGAATTGTGTCTCCTCTTCCTCAAATTGATATGTTGAAGTCCTAACTGCTAATGTGACAACATAGGGAAATAGGGCCGTTAAGGAGGTAATTTAAGGATAAAAGAGGTCATAAGAATAGAGCCCCAATCTCATGAGACTGGTGTCCTTCTAAGAAGAGAAAAAGACACCAGAGATGTGTACACACAGAGAAAAGGCCAGGAGAGGACACAGTGAGGAGGCGGCCATCTGCAAGCCAAAGAGAGAGGCCTCAGGAGGGACTTTTACACTGGCACCTTGACCTTGGACTTCTATCTTCCAGAACTGTAAGAAAATAAATGTCTGTTGTTTAAGCCACCCAGTCTGTGGTATTTTGTTATGGCAGTCCTAGCAGCCTAATACGATTAGTTCTGCCATTTATTAATTTAGATGCATTTTATTTTCTATGATCAAACTTCCTATTAATTTGATATTGAGCAATAATTGCAATTCCCTTGTATAATGTTGAGGATGATGAATTACAAAGTAATGAAATATGTTGAAATATTCCTCTTCAATAAGCAAATATTTTAATGTGCATTTTAAGTTTTTTCTCTTCTCAAATACTTCACTTGGTCACTTTAGGTTTTGTAAGTAAAGTGTAACTTATAAAATTAATATTTTTCTTTTATGTAAATATTTTTTAAATTATCATTGTTAAATGCTTAAAGTAGGTTACAAAAATGTACCATAATTTTATGTCATTTAATATATAATAGATTATATATCAAAATAATTATATTAATAAAAGTTAAACCTGAATATCGATATAAGTGATTATTTGATGTTCTTCATGCTTATATTTATTCTTCAGATATTAAAAAATGTACATGTAAACCATGTGTAATATTTTTTAAAGGGAAAAATCATTGTGAGAGTAGCAAATGTCATTTGGAAATGAATAGTGTGCTATTTTTTATGCCCAGGAATTTGTATAATACCCTTCGTTATATCTGGAAGTTAACCTGAGTAAGAGTCATAATGATTTGTTTCTGAAAGGGTTTGGAAACAGTTCTGATATTCATATATAAGGGCAGGGCCTCTCAAACCTTCTATTTCCCTGAACAGGATGGGTGGCTTTCACTGCTGACAAACTATCCTTCATGACCTGGGACTTAGACTCAGTCCCCAGGATGCAAGTTACTATTCTACTTTTTTCTTTCCCATTTGCTCAAGAAAATTTGTATCAGAATGCAAGAAAGGGAGAGCAATCAAATTGTAGAAATGACTTTAGTATTTTAACCTTAATTATTTTCTCATGATTGTTTGCAAAGTTTGGTATTGTATTATTAGTAAAAAATTATGTATTGCATCTTTGGAATTTCATAATGGAGACCTGCATCAGGAAATAAGCATTAGCAGCATCTGTCAAACTAACGTGCAGCTGATTGACCTGGGTGCACTCTGAATTGCAGATTCTGGTTTGATAGTTTGAGGCAGGGCCTGAAATTCTGCGTTTTTAATAAGCTTCCAGGTAATGCCAACACTGCTGGCCAGTGGATGAAACACTGAGAAGCAAAGGGTTAAGGTAAATAGTCAGGAATAGTAGACATGAAGAAATGGGTAAACCTGGGTGTTTTCATGCTAGGTTTGATGAAAGAGTGGATGGTCATGGAGAAGTATGATTGAATAAAATGTATGATCTAATAGGAATAAACTGAGCTAACTTATCAAGGCCTGTCTGTTCAGATTCTTCTCTGTGTCCCTGTGTCTTGAGAAATAAGGACGTTCTTTTCCTCCAACTATAGGGAGGGCATCTCTTAGACGAGAGTTTTGCGAACTGCTTCAGGTGAGAAGGCCTGGAAAGGTGACAGTGACCTTCTGGTTTCTGTGGCTTTCTCACATTCCTTCATCTTAAATTATTGTGGGGTATTGTGTCCTGAACCCCATCAGGAGTGATGTGAAAACTTCATCAGTTCACACTGGCCCACGCATCTGTGTGAGTGGTTGAAGCCCATTCTTTCTATAACGGATTTCAGTGTGGAGATTGTTCATACATGTCTACCGTGTTTTGAAACCAAGACAGCACTGAACTTTTAAGTGTGTGCGTTCGTGTGTGTGTATGTGTGTGCGCAAATGTGTGAAAATCAGAGAGCAGGGACAAAGGCTGGGCCTTAGTGTGATTAATTGCTTAATACCTGGGAAAGACAAAGGCAAAAATTGGGTAAGGGTTAATTTTTCAGAATTTCTGTAAAATAGCATCTCATCAAAATTTTATAGCTTCCTTACAGAGATTGAGAGGTTTTGTCTCTAGCCTTAGGATGCAAAATAAGTCAAGGTCAAAATTAGGTGCACTCTTAGGAGTGTCGGTTTTAGATCAAGCTTCTTTTAAATCTTATCTCAGTTCCTCAAAGGAATCATTAAAATATCCAACATAAAGATCCCTGCTGTGAACATCTTTCCATTTAAAATTACCATGATAACCACAACAAAGGAGAGTGTATTTAATAGTGTTCATATACACTTCAGATTGTCCTCAGGTAGTGGGCCCTGGAAGAGACTTTTGAGGCAGTGTGTCAGACTTCAAAGCAAATTTCTACCTCCACTGCAGGCTCCAGTCCAGCAGGACAGAATGGCCCGGGGGCAATGGCCCCCTAAAGACTCACTAGAAGGGAGTAAATTTGCATTCACATTGTGTGTATTTGTTTATAGCTGGAGAACTTAGTTTCTTAAGTCACTCACTAGCATCCCCATGAAAGTTCTATAAAGGAAGATGAAAGGAAATTTGAGAGAAACAAAGGGAAGAAAAACAATGCCCAGGTCCCTAAGCAGTAGGTATTTTGACCAGTTTCCCAGATCCTAAGAGCAGTATCAATGCGTATTTAGAGGTTCCCATTTCCGTTGGTTTTAGGCTAACTTCTGCCATGTTTTGTTCGTGCTTTTCTGGGGCATTTTATGTAACTAAATGTTAAGTAGATGCAGGTCTTGTTTCCATGCTTGCTGAGTCCGTGCAGCTTTCTGACAGGGCTGTCTACCTTTGATTGGCAGTCACAGGAGATGGGGAGTGAGGGAGCGAGAGAGAGGAGGGGATATTTCAGGTCAGTGCTGCCAGAGACTGTAAAGGCTGGTGTGATGACGATTTATTATTTCTGATGACTAATTATAGGGAGGTTTGTGTTTCATGGGTAGTTTGATGGGTGGCTTTTGCAGAGCTATCACCTTACTGAAATACTTCAATACTTCAACCCTTTGTCAACACTTAAAAGATATTACCTTTCTCTGTGGGTTCAGGAAGATAAGGAAGTGGAAAATGTTCATATGGTCAACTGCATGATTTCCTAGAGAGAAACTAAGAAGGTTTAGGAGGGAGATGACTGATCTCAAGATTTTGAAGGATTAAGACCAGGCCAAGGGAAGGGTTTATTAGGCATTAGAAGATGCTTATTTGGAGGAAGTTGGTAGAAAGCATATACCTTAAGAATGCAATGTGGTTGTTTTATCTTGATTGTGCTAAATACCTCAAAATATTATATTCCTGGAATTTAACCCTATCTCAAAGGCTCATAAATCAAGTTTTTCTCCTCGAACACTAGATTGTTAAATAAAAGGGGGTGGGGGTGCTGTATAAGGTCTGCTTACAAAGAATTGTTGCACTGCTAACCAACCCAAATTATGTATAAAATTTGTGTGAAGAAAATGATTTTTAAAGAAGCATAACACTTATCTAATTTGATTACCAATTTTTTTTAACACATTGGCTGTCACACTAGAAAAATTTTATTCCATGGGGCCACAGTATTTTATTATGAAAACAGAATAAAAACTTTGAAAACAAAATGATCCTAATTTAATGAAAAATTTGTTATTTTTATTGTTTTCTGTGTTTGAGTTATATGCAACTTGAAAAATAGTTCACGCAGCTCCCACGGAAAAGAGATGTGTGAGTTACATATGTTTCATGAGGCTCAAACTAGCATGAGTTAAATACAACTCACATGGCAGTTAATGTGTTAAGTGGAAGATTTTGTTAGTTTTTCCTATAGCAACAAGAAACTCCACAATTTCGATGGTTATAACAACAAATATTTATATTTATTTCTCACAAGTTTCATGAGAGTCATTGGTCAGCTATGACACTGCTGAGTTTAGCTGAGTTTCACTGCCCTTGGCTAGCCTTGGCTCTAGATGACTTTTCTTCCAAGTCTCAGAATGAAGGAATAGCCATATCTGGGTCATGATCTTTCTCAGCATGGTCTTCTTTTAGAAGGCAGAAGCTCAAGGGACAAAGCCAAACCAGAAAAGTACATTTAAAATTTCTGCTCAGAAATGGTATGAGTCCCATCTGCTCCTGTTCCATTAGCTAAAGTTAGTTACATGGCCAAAGCCAAAGCCAGTGAGTAGAAAAGCCAGATGCAGTGGCTCATGCTGTAATCCCAGCATTTTGGGAGCCAAGGTGGGAAGATTGCTTGTGGCCCAGAGTTTGAGACCATCCTGGATGACATAGTAAGACACCAGTCTCTACAAAAATAAAAATATTAGCTGGGTATGGTGGCACTCACCTGTAGTCCTAGCTGCTTGGGAAGCTGAGTTGGGAGGATCCCTTGAGCCCAGAAGTTTAAGATTACAGTGAATTATAATTATGCCACTACATTCCAGCCTGGGCAACAGAGTGAGACCCTATCTCTAAAAAATAAAATAGAAAGAAAGAAAGAGAGAAAGAAAGAAAGAAAGAAAGAGAGAAAGAAAGAATGAAAGAAAGAAAGAAAGAAAGAAAGAAAGAAAGAAAGAAAGAAAGAAAGAAAGAAAGAAAGAAAGGAAGGAAGGGAAGGAAGGAAGGAAGGAAGGAAGAAAAACTAGTGCTCCCTAGAGGGTGTTGGATTGATTGAGAAACACTCAGTGGGGGATTTGGCAACATCTGATAGGTGCCTTTTGCCCAACACTTACCAAAACGTGCAGTAAAGAACAATTTTGAGAATAATAATGATCATTTACTCATCATTTATTAAGAACCAGGCTTTGGGCTAGTTTATGAACCTCACGAAGCTGTCTGTGGATGCTGTTTCTACATGGAACTCAGGTTAAAAAAAACTTAGCTGGAGGAGGTTCAATTACTTCGTAAGGCTTTGGAATTTGCTTTTCTTCTTCTTCTTCTTCTTTTTTTTTTATGACTAGCAGATCAGTTTTGTTCTTTTGATCAGACTGAAAATTTCTTAATAATTGCTATTTCTCAGCATTTAACTACAATTACAATGCTACTAATAAATTGTACCAGTGCAAGATTACAGCTTTCTTTTACTCCTGTCTTTTAAATTGGATGTATCCACCAATCAGTTGTAAGTGGCTGAATCTACCTAGTTTACTGTTGTATCCCACAGCACCAAGCAGAATTCTTGACATACAGCCTTGCTCAATAAAAGTTTGCATACTAATGTTGCATGTTCTAAGAAGAAATATATGATGAAGGATGACATAGAGATTTAGAAATCAGGTATCTAATATCCAAAATCTATGAGTGAAAATAACTGGAATTAGAAGGATAGGTGCGCCTTCTCCATATAGAAAGAGATTAAGAATGAATTTTTTTTTTTTTTTTTTTTTTGAGACAAAGTCTCACTCTCTTGCCTGGGACGAGTGCTGTGGCGTCAGCCTAGCTCACAGCAACCTCAAACTCCTGGGCTCAAGCAATCCTTCTGCCTCGGCCTCCCGAGTAGCTGGGACTACAGGCATGTGCCACCATGCCCGGCTAATTTTTTCTATATATATATTTTAGCTGTCCAATTAATTTCTTTCTATTTTTGGTAGAGACGGGGTCTCGCTCTTGCTCAGGCTGCTCTCGAACTCCTGAGCTCAGAACGATCCGCCCACCTCGGCCTCCCAGAGTGCTAGGATTACAGGCGTGAGCCACCGCGCCCGGCCTCATTGTCTTCTTAAATTTAGTTTAAGATCTTTTTGAGTCCTGGTATGACAAGTGATTCTTGATCAAAAGCCAGACATTTTTTGGGTATTATGTTATGAGACTCTGGATTTTATTTAAACCTTTTATTTTAAATAGCTTCTTTTGACACAACTTCAGCGGGAGATGGGAGAATGCCTCTTCATTATTGCTAGAGTGTTCCCCACTGGGCCTCCTGTGATATGATACCCTATGCAGGAGGTCTCCTTGTTGCGGCTGGGTAGGATGGGAGTTCCTTCTCCTCACTAGGCTTCCACTCGTATCTCCCTGACTGGGCATGTGTATCTTGCTATTGCAGCCCATATAGTCTCCACTGACATTTCTGGGAAGGGGACAGCTTCATTACCACTGAGAAGTGGTCAAAGTCCTGACTCTCCATCAAATCTCCTTGTGGGAAAGGCTGCCACATTAAAGTCGGCTGAGGGTAGAAGTCTAGGCTCCCCGTTCAGCATTTGCTGGGATGAGTGTGAATGGTGCCACAGTTTTTGTGATGGTGTTTAGCTGGAGCAGAGCAATTATTGTCTAAATGTTTTCTGTCTTGCTAGGCTGCCCATTTCTTTGTCCTCTGGCTACAGATATAAGGCTTTCTTGGGGATTTTTTGATCTGTATCTGACGGTATTTCTGGATTTCCAGCTTCTCCAGCACTCAGTCTAGGATCTCTGAGGCAAAAAACCAAAAAAAAAACCCAACAACAAGAACAAAAAAAACTCAAGGAATTTACTGTTGTATCGTTCCTTGGATTCTGAGGTCCTTAGTTGGTCTTCATCATTCTCTCCTCTTTTCAGTCTTCCTATTTTTTATTTATATGTAATATCTAGGGTTTTAGATGTACTTAGGAGGAGATATCAGGAAAATTACAGCTACTTCATCTTCCTGGAAGCATAAGTCTCTCTCAATTGTGTGTGTGTGTGTGTGTGCTTGTTTTTGAGACAGGATCTTCACTCTGTCACCCAGGCTAGAGTGCAATCATGTCATCATAGCTCACTGCAACCTCCAACTCCTGGCCTCCAGCAATCCTCCTGCCTCAGCTTCCTTAGCAGCTGAGACTACAGGCATGTGCCACCTTGCCTGGGTAATTTTTATACTTTTTTAGAGACAGAGTTACACTGTGTTGCCCAGGTTGGTCTCCACTCTCTGGTCTCAAGCGATCCTCCCACCTGGCCTCCTGAGTATCTGAGACAATAGGCTTGTGACCTCACCGAGTTTGGGATTCTTTATGTATTCTAGATACAAGTCCTTTACCAGATACATGATTTGTAAATATTTTCTCCTATTCTGTGGATTGTCTTTTCACTTTCTTTATGGCAATTAAAATCAAATTTAAAACTCACAAAGTTTTTCATTTTCATGAAGTCTATTTTTTTCTTTTGTTGCTTATGCTCTTAGTGTTTTATATATACCTTGCCTAATCCAGGGTCATAAGGATTTAGATGTGTTTTCTTCTAAGAGTTCTGTAATTTTAGCTCTTACATATCAGTTTTTAATCCGTATGAGTTAATTTTTGTATGTAGTATAAGGTAAGGGGCCAGCCTCATTCTTGTGTATATAGATATCCAGCTGTCACAGCACCATTTCTTGGAAAGAATATTATTTCCCCATTGAATGGTCTTGGCATCCTTGTCAAAAATCCTTTGACCGGCTGTGCACGGTGGCTCATGCCTGTAATCCTAGCACTCTGAGAGGCAGAGGCAGATGGACTGTTTGAGCTCAGGAGTTCGAGACCAGCCTGAGCAAGAGAGAGACCCCGTCTCTACTAAAAATAGAAAGAAATTGGCCAAATAACTAAAAATAGAAAAAATTAGCTGGGCATGGTGGCACATGCCTGTAGTCCTAGCTACTCAGGAGGCTGAGGCAGGAGGATCGCTTGAGCCTTGGAGTTTGAGGTTGCTGTGAGCTAGGCTGACACCACAGCACTCTAGCCCAGGCAAGAGAGTGAGACTCTGTCTCAAAAAAAAAAAAAATCCTTTGACCATAAAGTGAATGTCTATTTCCAGACTCTCAATTCTATTCCATTGATCTATGTGTCTGTCTTTATGCCAGTACCTCACTGACCTGATTACTATAGCTTTGTAGTGAGTTTTGAAATTGGGAAATGTGAGTTTTCTAACTTTGTTCTCATTTTTCAAGAATTGTTTTTAGCTCTTCTGGGTCCCTTGAATTTTCCTTTTTAAAGATTAAATTAAATTTATTATTATTTTTAGACAGATTCTTGCTGTGTTGCCCAGGCTAGATAAAGTGCAGTGGCATAATCATAGCTCACTGCAACCTCCAGCTCCTGGGCTCAAGCAAGCCTCCTGCCTCAACCTCCCAAAATGCAGGGATTACAGACATGAGCCACCACTCCTGGCCTCTAATTTTATTTTTAATTGACAAATAATAATTATATATATTTATGGGGTACAATGTGATGTTATGATACATGTATACGCTGTGGGATGATTATATCAAGCTAATTAACATATCCATCACCTCACATACTATTTCTTTGTGGTAAGGACATTAAAAAAATCTACTCTTTTAGCAATTTTGAAATATATATTATTATTAACTATAGTTGCCATGCTGTGCAATAGATCACTAGAATTTATTTCTCCTAAGTGAAACTTTGTACCCTTCGACCAACATCTCTCCTTTCTCCATCTACCACCTCCCCCCGCCATTTGGTAACCACTATTCTACTCTCTACTTCTATAATTCTATAGGTTCGATGCTTTTAGATTTCACTTTTTTAGATTTCACATTAAGTGAGAATATGCAGTGTTTGTCTTTCAGTGCATGGCTTATTTCAATTAACATAATATCCTCCAGATTCATTCATGTTGTCACAAATGATAGAATTTCCTTCTTTTTTAAAGCTGAATAATATTCCATTGGATACATATACCACATTTTCTTGATCCATTCATCAATTGGTGGACATTTAGGTTGATTCCATATCTTGATTATTGTGAATAGTGCTGCAATGAACATAGAAACGCAGACATCTCTTCAACATACTGATTTCAATTCCTTTGGATATATACCAAGAAGTGGGATTGTTGGATCATACAGTAATTCTATTTTTATTGTTTTGAAGAGCCTCTGTACCATTTTCTAAAAATACTGGATGTGGTGGCTTATGTCTGTAAGCCCAACACTTTGGGAGGTTGAGGCAGAAGGATCACTTTAGGCCAGGAGCTAAAGGCCAACCTGGGCAACAAAGACCCCATCTCTGGAAAAAAAAAAAACCGGTCTTTAGTGGTGGTATGCACCTATAATCCCAGCTACTCAGGAGGCTGAGGCAGGATGATTGCTTGAACCCAGGAATTTGAGGCTGCTGTGAGCTATGATGGCACCATTACACTCCAGCCTGGGCAACAGAGCGAGATCCTATCTCTAAAATAAATAAATAAATAAAATGGCTGTACTAATTTATGTTCCCACCAACAATGTACAATGGTTTCCTTTTCTCCACATTGTCACCAACATTTATCTTTCATCTTTTTGATAATAGCCGTTCTTGCCAGTGTGAGGTGATATCTCATTGTGGTTTTAATTTGCATTTTTCTGATGATTAGTGATGTTGAGGGTTTTTTCATATCTCTGTTGGTGATTTGTATGTTTTCTTTTGAGAAATATATATTTAGGTCTTTTGCCCATTTTTAAATTGAGTTATTTGTTTTCTTTCTCTTGAGTTGTCTGGGTTTCTTACACGGTTTGGATATTAACTCTTTATCAGATGTATGGTTTGCCAATATTTTCTCCCATTCCATAAATTGTCTCTTTACTCTATTGATTATTTGCTTTGCTGTGCAGAAGCTTTTTAGGTTGACGTGATCCCAATTGTCTAGTTTTGCTTTTGTTGCCTGTGATTTTTGGGTCATATCCAAGAAATCATTGCCCAGACCAATATGCTTTCTTCCAGTTTTATATTATAGTTCCAGGTTTTATATTTTAGTATTTAATCCATTTTGAGTTGATTTTTGTATATGGTGTGAGATAAGGGTCCAAATTCATTATTCTGCATGTGGATATCTAGTTTTCCCAATACCATTTATCGAAGAGATTGTCCTTTCCCCATTGTGTGTTCTTGACATCTTTGTCAAAAATCAACTGACCCGTAAATGTGTGGGTTTATTTCTGGGCTCTATTTTGTTCCATTGGTCGATGTGTCTGTTTTTATGCCAATACCATGCTGTTTTTATTGCTGTAACTTTGTAATATATTTTGAAATAAGGTAGTGTGATGCCTCCATCTTTATTCTTTTTGTTCAAGATTGCTTTGGCTATTTGGTGTCTTTTGTGGTCCCATATAGATTTTAGGATTGTTTTTTCTATTTCTGTGAAAAATGTCATTGGAATCTTGTTAGGGATTGCATTGAATCTATAGATCACTTTGGGTAGTATGGACATTTTAACAATATTAATTCTTCCAATCTCTGAATGAAACAACTTTCCATTTATTTGTGTCATCTTTAATTTCTTTTATTAGTGTTTTATTATTTTCAGCATACAGATCTTTCACTTCCTTGGTTAAGTTTAATACTAAGTAGTTTCCAATGCTATTGTAAAGGGGATTGTTTTCTTTCTCAGACTCCTTGTTAGTGGATAAAAATACTGCTAATTTTTGTGTATTGATTTTGTATCCTACAACTTTACTGAATTTATCAGTTTTAAGAGTTTTTTTGGTGGAGTCTTTAGGATTTTTTATATATAATATCATGCTATCAGTGAGCAGAGACAACTTTACTTTTTTGTTTCCTATTTGGATACCTTTTGTTTCTTTTTTCTTGCCTAATTGATCTGGTAGGGTTTTCAGTACTATGTTGAATAGAATTGGTGAAAGTGGGCATCCTTGTCTTTTTTGCAATCTTAGAGAAAAAGCTTTCAAGTTTTTACTGTTGGATATGATTTTAGCTGTGAGCTTGTGATATATGACCTTTATTGTGTTGAGGAATATTCCTTCTATATCTAATTTTTTGAGAGTTTTTATCATGAAAGGATGTTGAGTTTTCACAAACCTTGAATTTTCAAGTAAATTTTAGGATCAGCTTGTCAATTTCTATAAAAAATAAAAATTTAGGATTTTTTTTTTTTTTTGAGACAGAATCTCACTCTTTTGCCCGGGCTAGGGTGAGTGCCGTGGTGTCAGCCTAGCTCACAGCAACCTCACACTCCTGGGCTCAAGCGATCCTTCTGCTTCAGCCTCCCAAATAGCTGGGACTACAGGCATGTGTCACCATGCCCGGCTAATTTTTTCCATATATTTTTAGTTGTCCGATTCATTTCTTTCTATTTTTAGTAGAGATGGGATCTCGCTCTTGCTCAGGCTGGTATCGAACTCCTGAGCTCAAACAATCCGCCCGCCTTGGCCTCCCAGAGAGCTAGGATTACAGGCGTGAGCCACCGCGCCCGGCCAAAATTTAGGATTTTGATAGGGATTACATTGACTCTGTAGATCAATTCGGAGGTAATGCCATCTTAATCATATTAAGTCTTCCAATCCAGGAACATGGGATATCGTCCCATTTATTTAGGTGTTTTTTATTTTTTTCAACTGTAGTTTATAGTTTTCACAGTGTAAGTTTTACACTTTTTGATAAACATTTTCCTGAGTATTGTATTCCTTTTGATGTTATTGTAAAGAGAATCTTCTAAAAATTTCATTTTCAGTTTGTTCATTGCTACTGTGTAGAAATACAATTGACTTTTGTATATTGATCTTGTACCCTGCAACCTAGCCGACCTCATTTACTGATTCTAATAGTTTTTTTAGTAGATTCCTAGGATTCCCTATATAAAAGAGCACATCATCTGCAAACAAAGACAGTTTTACTTCTTCCTTTCCAATATGGATGCCTTTTATTTCATTTTCTTTCCTAATTGCTCTGGCTAGTACCTCCAGTACAATGCTGAACAGAAGTGATGAGAAGTGATTAGTCTTCCTGTCTCTATGCTTACCTTAAACAAAGTAGCCAGAGGGAGCCCTTTAAAAATAAGTCAGTGTGTGACACTCCTCTCTCAGAACCTTGTGGTGGTTTCCCATTACACTCACAAATGAGACCCCTGTCCTTGTAGGGTCTTACCCACTCTGGCCCAGCTGTCTCCCTCCTTTCATCTCCTGGTACCCTCCTCACTCACATGCTCCAGAGCACTGGTTGACTTGGTGACTTCCAAACCTCTCCAAACTCCTTGTCTTTCCACTTCCTGGATGCTTTCCTGGGCTACTCTTTTCCTGGATTTCCATATGGCTTACTTCCTCATTTGTACCCCTGGTACTTTAATTTCTGGAGGTCTCTAGGTGACAACACAAAGAGGTCAATGCCATTCAAACGAAAAAGTTTAATGTTACTCACAGTGTTCCTAGGAACAAGGGGTACTGTATGCCATGCAGGGCCACATGGAGAAGCACCAAGTTTGGTCAGGAGGCAGAAGCAGGAGCTGAGGAAAGCTTGGGCCAGATCCTTTACTGGGGTTTCTGTGGGAAAGGTGAGGCAGAGCAGCGTGAACAGGTTAGGACTGGCTAGTTTGAATAATTCTGCTGAGCTCTAGGGTATTGGGGCTGTCCCTATTGTCTGGTTTCTCACCTCACGGTGTGCTGATTTAGGGTAGGGGAAACATTTCCTTGGAATGTTTGATAAAGGAGATGGTTGGGGGGAATTAGTAATAGTCTGGCTAGTCTGCATATAAAAAGTGTTTTCTCGTGGATCCCTTTGCTGTTTATAAGAATTGGCTAGCCCTAGGAGGGGCAATCTTTCTCTAGCCAACAAGATCACAAATGCCAGAGTGTTAAGAATAGAGAAAATAAGAAAAGATGGTTAGGCCAGGCAGTAACTCACACCTGTAATCCCAGCACTTGGGGAGGTTGAGTAAGGAGAATCACTTGAGGTCAGGAGTTCAAGACCAGCCTGGGCAACATAGTGAGACCCCCATCATTACAAAAAGACTTTTTAAAATTAGCCAGGTGTGGTGGCATGCACCTGTAGTCACAGCTACTAAGGAGGCCAAGAGGAGAAAATTGCTTGAGCCCAGGAGTTCATGGCTGCAGTGAGCTATTGATCATTCTACTGCAGTCCAGCCTGGGTGACAGACACCCTATCTCAAAAAAAGAGGAAGAAAGAAAAGAAAATATGGTTACTACAATTGGCCCTGTGATGAATAGATGCCAAACAGACAAATTCAGAATCTAAGAAAACATAGTTAGAACACTTATTTCCTTATTTCATATAGGTCAGTGTTTCTTACATTTTTCTGGTCTCAGGACAACTTTGCACTCTGAAAATTATTGAGAGAGTGTGGGTTGTAGTGGCTGAGGCCTCTAATCCTAGCACTTTGGGAGGCTGGGGTGGGAGGATCACTTGAGGCTAAGAGTTGTGACCGGTCTGAGTAACCTAGTGAGACCCCCATCTCTACAACACATATAATAGAAAAATTAGCCAAGTGCGGTGACCATGCCTCTAGTCCCAGCTACCTAGGAGGCTGAGGCAGGAAGACTGCTTGAGCGCAGGAGTTCAGGGCTGCAGTGGGCTATGACCGTTGCCACTGCATTCCAGCCTGAGTGACAGCACGAGAGCCTGTCTCAAAATAAAAAAAAGAAATAACCCAAATATCCATCAACCGATGAACAGATAAACAGAATGTGGTATATCCATATAATGGAATACTATTCAGCCACAAAAAGGAATGAAGCCCTGATACACACTGCAACATGGCTGAACCCTGGGAACACTGTGTTAAGTGAAAGAAGCCGGATACAGAAGACCATATATTGTGTGATTCCATTTATATGAAATGTCCAGAATAAGTAAACAACAGGAACAAAAAGTAGATTATTGGTTTCCAGGGGCTGGGGAGGAGGGAATCGGGAGTGACTGTTAATGGGTACGGGATTTCTTTTGAGGGTGATGAAAATGTTCTAAAACTGACTGTGGTGATATATGTAACATCTTTGAATTATATACTTTTATGAGTGAATTACAAGGAATGTGAATTATATCTCAATTAAGCTACTGTTAAGAACAAAAAGAGAGCTGGCGAGGGCTGAGGCCAGGGCAGCAGCAACTGAGTGGTGAGAAGTGTTTGGACTGGGATCAGCAGCGAGCGCAGGAGGACAGCAGCGTCCTGGAGCAGGAAAGGGCGCCAGGGTGGGCTGAGCCCACGGGCCCAGGTGCAATTTCCTGGGGACCTGGGAAGGGTGCCTGTTGAAGTTCCCTCCCACCACTAATGGGGTCCCAGGGGAGTCAGGAGAAAGGTCATCACAGAGAGGGAGCAAGGAGGTGGGAAATCGTGGTCTGTGTCTGGAAGCACAAGGTGCGTTGACAGGGAAGGAATCAGTCCACAGTGACAACACCTAGAGCCCACCTGGGCTCAGGGGTCAGGAAGGTAAGTGAAACCAGGCAGCAGGGTGAAGTGAGGTTCCCAGCACTGCCGTGGGCTGCTGGTGTCTGCGCATGGAGACAGAGGGCTTAACAGGGCTTGGAACAGACACTTAGAAAACACAAATGTTAAGTGGAAAACAAGTGACACAACTTCCACAGTACATCTCGCCTCTGTCAGAGTGTCATGCGTGTGTGTTACAGGCATTTTGGGGACCGAGCTTATGTGGACACTGCCCCTTCTCTCCTCCCCTGCCTGCCTGCACCGACTGAGCCCACGGGCGCGTGCGTCTGGCCCCCAGGAAGGACTGGGGCTGCAGATCGTTTCAGGAGCCCAGTGCCTAGAAGGGGCTGATGGCAGCTGGCGGAGCGTCAGTGGAAATTCGTCCCTTCTGTGACCAGCCAGCAGGGTTTGGGACATAGCTGACTTTTGTCCTCACTTTGAAGGTGTCGGCACCTTACTTGGCTCAGGGTTCAGAGGTTTGAAGTGTCTGGAGATGATGCCTACGGCGTGGACACGTCAGCTGGGGCCACGGCTAGGGGCCTGCTGGTCACGGGTGACTGGGAGACAAAGGCAAAGGGAGGAGTGCAGAGGGCCCCCCAAAAAGACCGTGCCTGTCAGGCCCATGGAACAGCCCCATCAGCCCCCAGGAATGCTGGGGGGCCGGGTGGAGGGGGTGTGGGTGATGGTGCTGACCCAGTACCACTTGTCCGAAGACCCGCAGTGGGGTCTAGGGCTGTTGGAATGTTACACATGGGATACCAAAAGAACATACACTAAAATACACTAAAAACAGTTTTTTCCGGAAGGTAGGATCAAAGTAAATTTTATTTAATTCTATTTACTTATTTTTATATTTTCTGATAAGCATGGGCCAGGCGCGGTGGCTCACACCTGTAATCGCAGCAATTTGGGAGGCTGAGGTAGGAGGCTCGCTTGAGCCCAGGAATTAGAGGTTACAGTGAGCTATGATGACATCACTGCACTCTAGCCTGGGCGACAGAGCAAGTCTCTGTCTCAAAACAAAACAAAAACAAGTATGTATTACTTTTGTGACAAAAAAAAAAAACAATAAAAGCTATTTTTAAAATTCTAATACCATTTGCCAAGTCTGGGATGGAGCCAGAGTTGGGCCTGGGTGGAACCTGGGGCGGGGCCTGGGTAAGGCCTGGGGTGGAGCCTGGACGTGCCAGATGTGAGGCCTTGGGTGGGGCCTGGGGCAGAGTCTCAGAGGAGCCTGGGGTCCTGGTGGACCAGCGAGGCCGTGACTGACTGAGCCCTGGCCTGTGCAGTGCTCCGAGCCAGGAGCAGCAGGGCAGCCAGGCTTTCGGGCATTTGTGCTGCGAAGTGAGTGTGGAGGGAAGAGAGGCAACAGGAGACCCGCTGGGAGCCACTGTGCTGGTCCCAGGTCGAGGTGGCAAGGTGGACAGGGACAGAGCAGTCCTTGGGCCACGTCCAGCTCGCCTTTCCTGACCTCGACCCTGTACGTTGGTGTGCACGTTAACCACCCCCCGGCCGCCACCCCTGTGCCCACTGTCCTGCTCTCTTCTGCTCCCCCTTCACTGCTCAGTGCCAGACCAACTCAGAGGGGGACCCTTGGCCTGGGGGAAACCAGCCAGCTGAGCGGCCAGATTCTCTCAGTACTTGAAGAAACATGAAAAGATCGAGCCCTTAGCAAGGAGCAAAGGTGAGAGAGTTGAATGGGGTCATGAACTTGGCCAGCCAGGCCAGGCCAGGAGCCAGACTACAGGGGAGCCGCAGCTTCAGGAGGTGGGGCTGTGGGAGCAGCTGAGAGAAAACCAACGGCAGGACGGAGACGGCTTTTTCATAAGCAGATTGGAGAAGATCCCTAAGATCCTTGCAACCAAAAGGACAAAACTATGTCCAGGGGACCCTGGTGTGAAGTGGCCATCCCCCCTCCCACTCCCGCCCTGCTCTGCCACCTGCCTACTGGTCACCCTGCGGGGAAGGCATCAGCACCTGCCTCTTTTCCCCCAAACCTCACCCATGGCCAAATGGACCCTTATGGGAAGGTGGCCTTGGCGACTCAGTTGCCCAGTAAGACCTGCAGGGAGAATGGCCAGAGCCACCACCTGCTCGGGCCCTCTCTCTGCCTCACCTGCACAGCCGCCAGGTCTCCACAATGTGTTTTCAGACATCTCCATCCTCTCTGCCCACAGCTCGTCGCTAAAAAACAAAACTCCAACAAATTTAGTTTAAAGATCAAATTGGCTTTTGTCAGTGATCCGTGAATCAGGCAGCGTCTCACCTGGAGATTCAGCAAAGGCCCTGCGGTGAGCGCAGGCAGAGGAGCTTGGCTCTGTGAGCAGAAAAGGGCTGAAGAAAGCAGAAGCAGGGAACGAAAAGGGTCATTTTAAAGCTACTTTCTTTTATTCTTTGTCTTTTCCAGACAGGGTCTCATGCTGTCGCCCAGGCTGGAGTGCAGTGGTGAACCTCAATAAACTTACTTTCCTTATAGGGTTAAAACAGGGGACTTTCTTGTCATGCCAGCTCAGGAAAACTGGGACCCTTCTGATTCGCTGCTGTGAATCTCCTGTTTTTTGGAAAACCGGCCCTTTCAAAGTTAGTGACTCCATTCTGCTTTGGTCTGTCTGCTGGGGCCCAGCGCTGGAGCTCAGTTCAAAACAGTGGCCTCCCACCAACTGCATGTACCACCCCCTGGCTGGACAGCCTGCTGGCTCTCATCTAACTGCAGCTCCTGTCCTTGGCCCTCAGTCCAGCGAGCCCCCGACTCGACTCGCCTCTCAGACTCCTCGCCCTGCATCATGATACGCTCGTTCCACCTGCTTGATTTGGGGGTTGGGAGCTCCCTACTGCCTACAGTGTAAGTCGTGACACATCTATAAAACAGGCAGTCATTAAGGATATTTTAAAGACTTTTAAATCATTTCTTCTAAATCCACAAATAATGCATGATTTGGTGCATTTCCTTTCTGTCATTTTTTATGCCTTTTAAAATACTTTTTTAGATTGTAGTGCCCCAGGGTGTTCTATCTACACACACACACACTCTCTCTCTCTCTTTGTAGTTTTGGTTTAACTTTGTGAGTCTTAATTGCCAAGCCGTGACCCTCCGCCTAGAAATACTTCCCTTTGACAATCTCCTAAGAGCAAGGGCATTCTCCCACGTCCCCAGTGTGGTAATTTAACATCCATTCAATGTTATAATATTATGTAATCTCTAGCCCATAATCAAATTTTCCCAATCATCTCAGCAATGCCTCCCCACCCAGTCCAGTTGTGGCATTTACTTCTCCTGTGTTTCTGGTCTCCCTACTCTAGACGTGTTCCCAGGCCTGACGTGCTCTGGGCCGGTTCTGGAGACTGAGCTTCTGTCGGGGTTTGCCTGGTTGTTTTCTCACGACCAGACTCAGATTGAACATTCCCACCTGCAACTTCCACGCAGGGGGTCCTACATCCTCTCTCTGAGCATCACACCGGCACACAGGATGTTGCCTGGTCACACTCTTGATGGTGTTGACTTTGGTCATTTGGTTAAGGTGGTGTCTGACCGATGCCATTATTATAAAAGTTCTTTTCTCCCCCCGCAATGAATTAGAGGCTCGTGGGAAGACTGTATACTCCATACATGCTTCTTTAGAAATGAACATGTTGGCATCATACAACTTTGTATATTGTTTTCATTTAGCAAATTGTGAACGTCTTCTCATACCATGAAATATTCTTAAAAAACACGATTTTGGGTGCTGTGTAGACTCCATCTTGTGGGTGTGTTCTACTTAACTATCACCGACTTGGATTGAACTACTAGCTTAACGTAAGCTTCACAGCACTGAGGATTTATGTCTTTCTCACTGCGTATTTCCAGCACTGAGAATGGAGCGTCTGGTGTATGATATAACTTCAACAAAAATTTGTTGAACGAATGAATACAGCTCATGTCTAGTTTTTCAGTATCACAGATAATGTCACAACAAACATCCTTGTAAATAAATCATTGAAGTATTTATTTTATGAGGATTACAGATAACGTTTATAAAAAAGGAAATGTTTATGCCAATAATGTGAAAAAATAAGAATGCAAGAATCATATATATGGCATAATCTCTACAATATAAAGAGATGCAGAGAGAACCATCTGGAAGAAAATAGAACAAACGATTAGCAGGGACTATCCCTGAACATTCAGTGAAAGGTGTTTTTGTTTTTTTTTCTGAGACAGAGTCTCTGTTGCCGGGGCTAGAGTGCTGTGGTGTCAGCCTAGCTCACAGCAACCTCATATTCCTGGGCTCAAGCAATCCTCCTGCCTCAGCCTCCCGAGTAGCTGGGACTACAGGCATGTGCCACCATGCCCGGCTAATTTATATATATATATATTTTTTTTAGTTGCCTAGATAATTTCTTTCTATTTTTAGTAGAGATGGGGTCTTGCTATTGCTCAGGCTGGTCTCGAACTCCTGAGCTCAAACAATCTGCCCACCTCGGCCTCCCGGAGTGCTAGGATTATAGGTGTGAGCCACTGCGCCCAGCCAGTGAAAGGTTTTAATTTATTTTGAATATTTGTCTGTGTTTTCCACAAGCAGAATATGTTACTTACATGCAGAGAAGCAGCAGCAACTGTTTCTTTTTAAAGTTAGCTTTGCAAATGGAGAATAGGTAAAACTATGCATGCTTAGTAGCCAGCCATAATAAAGAGGGATACTGGTTAAAAACCAAATTCAGATTTAGGCCACATTGACCTTTGGAGAGTGTCAACTTGCAGGAGCCCCAGGACGCTGTGCTAGGTTGACTACATTTAGGATATCAGGTTCCCTTCCTGGTGTCACATTTTAAAAGGGATATTGTCTAACTGGTGCCTGTCTAAAGGACAGGGTATGGGGTCTGGAAATCATGTTACTGTTAACACTTAAGGAACTGGGCACATTTGTTCTCTAACAGATGACTAGTGAGGAATGACAAGTTTCTTCTAATATTTGAAGAGCTGTCAAATACCGAAGTGAGGATTCTTATTTTACGCCATTTAGAGGGAAGGTTTCAGAAAGGCAGATTTTCTAGTAAATAAGGAAGACTTTCCTAATAATTCATAAGGTAAAAAATGAAAACACTCTCTAGAAAGGTGTGGACACCAGACAGCACCTCCCAGGGGTGTCGGGCAGGAGTTGCTGAAGCTGATTGGGGTGACAGAGCTGCCTGTACTGAGGACACCCGGGACCCTTGGTGTGGCCACTTCTGGCCTCCTCTGTGAACTTGCCTGCAACCCTGGCAAACACACAGCCTCTTCTGAGACAGGAAGGGTCAGCATCCCCTGGAGCCCTTCTCCCCCTTCATTCAGGTCTCTTCTTCGGGACCAGTTCCCCAGAGAATTTTTCCCTCATTCCCATCACCCCCCATTCTCTGGTCTTTATTTTGCTTCTTAACACTCTCTCTGACAGACACATTGTTACCTGTTGAGTCATTTCCTTTTGTTTTTCCCGCTAGCATGCATGTTCCAAGGGCGGAGGGGCCTCACTGTCGTGGTCCCTGGGCACAGACCAGGGTTCACAGAGCCCAGACAGGTGACTGTCATGCCACAGGCCTGCTACATTCACTCAGTGAACTAATGATTCCTGAAAGAAGCAGAGCACAGAATTCAGGCACAGCCCTCAGGAAAGAAATTTCAGCAATATCAGAAATTGTGGAATGTCCATCAACTGATGAATGGACAGGCTAAATGTGATATATGCACGCAATGGAATATTATCCAGCCATAGAAAGGAAGGAAACTCTGACACAGCTACAACACGGATGGACCTTGAGGACATTATGCTAACTGAAATAAGGCAGTCACAAAGAGATAAATCCTGTGTGATTTCACTTATATGAGGTCCCTAGAGTAGTCAGATTCATAGAGACAGAAAGTGGAACGGTGGCTGCCAGGGGCTGGGGGTAAAGGAGAATGGGAGTTAGTGTTTAATGGGTACGGAGTTTCAATTTGGGAAGATGAAAAAGTTCTGGAGCTGGATGATGGTGATGGTTGCAAAACAACGTGCATGTACTTGATGCCACAGAACTGTACACTTGAAAATGGTAAAGACGGTAAATTTTATGTTATGTGCATTTTACCACAATAAAAAAATTAGTCTCAGCTACTCAGGAGGCTGAGGCAGGAGGACTGCTTGGGCCCAGGAGTTTGAGGCTGCAGTGAGCTATGATCATGCCATTGTACCCCAGCCTAGGCGACACACAGGCTATTTCATCTGGCTAGAAGAGCTCAGTAGTGACATTAAGAGTTTTCAGGAGGCGGACCTATGGGAAGTGAGAACTAAGCTTGTTAGGTTAAGTCTGGCTTTCCGTTTTAACGAGGGGCCACTTGAGTACCTATGAAGACCTCCTTCCCTAATTGGCACCCTCAGCCTCAGCCTCCCTGCCGTGTCTCAGCCCACCAGGCTGGGGCAAAGGACTCCCCAGGAGGCAGCGACGACACCACCAGCGGGGTCCGAGAGGGAAGCAGCCGCGGGCTGGGCGGAGCGGGGGAGGGTGACTCCTCTGCCCGGCCCCGCTCCAGCGTCCAGACCCGGCCACCTTCGCCAGGCCTCTCAGGGGCGTCTCGGCTTCGGTCCCCTGCTTGGCCTCCGCTCAGCCCCCGCTTGGCCCCGCCCAGGTACCGTGGCCCCGCCTCTTCCCCGTCCCACTCCGCCCCTGGCCCCGCCCACTCCGCCCAGCTCCGCTCCGCCCCGCCCCGGCGGACAGCTAGCAGGAAGCGCGCGGTGGCTCCCCCGACGCCGCGTTTGGAAAGGTGTGGAGGGGGCGGGGGGCGCAGGTTGCGGTCGGGCCGCGTCTCCCGACCGTCCGGCTGCCTGCAGCCCCGGCTCCACACCGCTGCGCTTGGCGGTGCGGGCCTGCGGTTCCCCCTACCCCGAGCGCCAGCTCGGGGCTCCGCTGCTCTGGCCTGGGAGGCGGGGCCGGCGGCGCGGCGTCATGCATATGCATGAGCGGCGCGGCGGCGGCTCCATTGTGCCCTAGGAGCGGGCGGCGGCGCGATGGCGCGGGCGGCCCCGGGGCGGCGGGCGGCATGGAGGGCGGGCTGAGCGCATGGAGCGGCGCGGGTCGAGGGCCGCCGCGGCGAGGGGCCGGGCCGGGCCGGGCGGAGGTGAGCGGGGTCCTGGGAGGTGGTGCCTGGCAAAGGCGCCCGCGGGCAGGTGCGGGGCGGCGGGGGTGGGCAGGTGCGCCAGGTGCGGGCCAGCAGGTGCGGGCGGGCAAGTGCGACCTGTCCTCCGGGGTGCCCCAGTCCCGCTGCGGCGCCCACGACGGGCTTTGCGACCGGGGCTGGGGCCGGGGGTTCTGCCGCCCACCTGCCGGCACCTGCCACGCGTGCGTCGTGGTCTCTGGCAGACACGGCCCCGTGGGTGTCGAGGTCTTCCCACCCCTCCCTTGAGCCTTTGTTGCAGGCTGACCAAGGGGTGTAAGCGGCCCTTGAGGTCCTCCTGAGCGGTGGAGGCTGGCCGGGCCTTTGCCCCCACCTGGCGGTTCCTCGCTCTGGGGCCAGGCGGTCTCACCTTCACCGTGCGCCCCTCCGCTCCCACTTACTTGCCCACCAGCAGGGTGATGTGGGGGCCCGCGGAAGCCATCACTGGCCCCGGGCTGGACAACGCTGACTTGTTAGTCTCCAGCCCTGGGTTGATGGGGATACCCCTTTCCAAACCAGACATAGCCGGTTTGGAAGCTCAGGCGTGGGGTTGCCTTGTCCTCCCCCGGGGTGCCTTGTCTTCCCTGGTGCCCTGTCCCCCCCACCTGGTGCCTTATTTACCTCTCCACCTGCCTTGCCACCCCTGTGCCCAGAGGGGACACTCTGCCCAGCAATGCTCTGTCCCCTCTTCTTCCCTGGGTACCCTCTTTCCAGTACTTACAGAACATCCGTGGTGGTGTCTTTAAGTCATTTGTGTTATCGTCAGAGAAGATTTCACAGGGACACACACAGAACATGTGACTTGGTTTAAGACCATGATGGAGATGGATAAAATAGACACAGACTGACACCAAGTCCTGAGCCTTAAGAGTGGAAACAGGACAAATGAGGGAATTTTGACTTCACCCAGCTGTACTGACCTCAAGGCCTTTGTCACGCCCAGGGGTGGTTGCAGACTGGAGGTATGAATGAGAAGAAGCAGGTGAGAGAATTGCAGGTGTAGACCTTCTGAAGGACAGACCAAGTATTTGGGGAGCATCCTGATTATTGGGATTGATCTCCAAGGCCTGATGACACGAAGGTGGTCACGTGTTCTCAGTCCTAGGGTGTCACCAGATACCCATCTTATACACTGTAAACTGAGGCCAGGTTGCAGTTGTCCCTTCAGCTGAGATATCCCACCTCCAGGCCATTGCTTATTCCTGGACTTTTTGATGAACTCCAGCATCCTGACTTAGCCCCACACTTAGGCTGGTCAGTGTTGTGGCCTCACAGGTAGAGGGGGCAAGGACTTATAGCCACCTGTGCATGTGAGCACCCCACCTTTTGGTACCAAGGATCCCACTCCTGCCCCACTCCAGAGCCATCACTTCTCTGAGCCTCTGACCCCAACTTCCCTTGGGTTGGAACCTGACCCTGCATCCTTGGAGACAGTGAGTCCTGGTATGTGACTTGCTGAGAAGGGTTGCCCCCTGTAGGGCTGCCCTCCTGGAGTCTGCCCTACTTGCTGTCCTGCTCCTAGTGACCAGGCAGGCAGAGAGCTGGCAATGGTGTAAAGCTCAGGTTGACCAGGAGACTTGGGGGTGCAATTGCTCTGGGACATCTGGGGAAGAGAAGTCTGGGTAGGAAGTTCTCTGTAGCTGTTTCTGGAGGAAGATATGACCTGACCCCCATAAAACTGTGTGGCCTTCTAGACTGAACTCATGCCAGAGCTGCTCTGTCAAGGGGTCCTGGCTTCCAGCTAGAGTTGGGGTACAGGGAGAGCCCCAGGCAGTAAGCTCCCAGATGGGCATGGACCTTGCACAGTCCCAAGTCTGGGCTCTGGGTTTGTTCCCAGCCCTGCCTCAGAGCCAGGAGGTGGGAGGAGGGTCTGTATACACAGAATGCCTCCCTGTGGTCAGGAGCTCAGGGTCAAGGATGCTACACCTGGGCAGTGGGAGCTGAAAGACTTGCCCTCAGAAAGGAGACCAGAGCTTGGTAGGAAATCCCCTGTGCAGTGAGGAGCAAACTCGGGGGAACTGGAAATGTTTGTGGTTTGTCCACAGCAGAGAAGCATCGGGGTGGAATTCCCCAGGCCCATGTGACAAAGGAGGCTGCTGTGGGCTCCCCACCCTCCACCTGCCCTGTCTCCCTTCTCCCCAGCTCTTTGCATTTCCTGCATCTGAAATTCTCAAACTGTGGTCCCTGGACCAGCAGCAGCATCTGCAAACTTGGTACAAATGCAAGGCTTAGGCTCCAGCCCATCTGGCTGACTTGGGTTGGGGCTGGGCTGCCTGTTGTCACCAGCTTGCGGGCTGATTCTGATGCACTGAAATTGAGGAGCTGCTGCCCTAGGTGACCTGAAACGAGACAGTTCTGCATGGAATACCACCTGCCCTTCAAGTCCTCTTACCTGGGGGCTAGGGGTTTGTCTTCCTGGTTCCCTTCCTTTGTTTCCTGGTACAGCAGAGTGGGCCAGGCCAACCCAGCCAGCCTTCTGGTGGGAAAAGACTGTCACGGCAAGTCTGAGAAGAGAGAGAGGGCTGTTGGTGGTAGTTGTTTTGTAATTCAGCTTTTTATTTTGAGCTAATTGGAGATTCCTATGCAGTT
Organism: Avahi laniger; assembly: GCA_963575035.1. Lineage (NCBI taxonomy): Eukaryota > Metazoa > Chordata > Mammalia > Primates > Indriidae > Avahi > Avahi laniger. The sequence continues at coordinate 47,998 of CAUYSK010060423.1, forward strand.
GTAGGCAGTAACACAGAGAGGTCCCTTGTATCCTTTACCCAGTTCCTCCAATGGTAACATCTTACAAAACTGTAGTAACAGCATCACACCAGGACACTAACTACATTGATACAGTCAAGAGGCTCTGTCCTGTTGCTTTCTCATATTCACACCCACCTCCCTCCTGCCAAAATTGTAGAAATGGAGGAGAGATTAGTACCTTTCTCTTCCTCTCCCCTGGTATCCCCTAATCTGTTCTCCATTTCCCTAATTTTGGTGTGTTAAAAATGCCAAATAGGGCCGGGCATGGTGGCTCGTGCCTGTAATCCTAGCACTCTGGGAGGCCAAGGTGGCGGATCATTTGAGCTCAGGAGTTCGAGACCAGCTTGAGCAAGAGCGAGACCCCGTCTACTAAAAAATAGAAAGAAATTACTTGGACAGCTAAAAATATATAGAAAAAATTAGCCGGGCATGGTGGCGCATGCCTGTAGTCCCAGCTACTCGGGAGGCTGAGGCAGAAGTATTGCTTGAGCCCAGGAGTTTGAGGTTGCTGTGAGCTAGGCTGACGCCACGGCACTCTAGCCAGGGCAACAGAGTGAGACTGTCTCAAAAAAAAAAAAAAAAAAAAAGAATGGCAAATAAAGAGAATCATACCACCTTTTGGGATTGGCTTTTTCCACTCAGCATAATTCCCTGGAGATTCATCCAGGTTGTTGCATGTCTTAGTAGTTTGTTCCTTTTTATTGCATCCAGGCTATGGATGTACCACAGTTGGTTTAACAATTCATCCATCGAAGCACATCTGGGCTGTTTCCATTCTTTGGCCTTTACGAATAAAGCAGGTATAAACATTCATGTGCAGGTTTTTATGTGAACATAGTTTTCATTTCTCTGAGATAAATGCCCAAGAGTGCAACTGTTGGGTGGTAGTGTGGTAGCTGCATGCTAAATTCTGTAAGAAATGGCCATACTGCTTTCTGGAGTGGCTGTACATTTTGCATTCCCGCCTGCAACGTGTGAGAGATCCAGTTTCTCCTTGTCAGCATTTAGTGATGTCACTACTTTTAATTTTAGCCATTCTGATAGATGTGTAGTGATATCTCATTGTGGTTTTAATTTGCATTTCCCTCCTGATGAGTGATGCTGAACATCTTTTCATATGCTTATTTTCCATCTGTATATTCTCTTTGGTGGAGTGTTTCTTCATTTTTTTTGCTTATTTTCTTTTTTTTTTTTTTTTTGAGACAGAGTCTCACTCTGTTGCCTGGGCTAGAGTGCCGTGGCATCAACTTATCTCACAGCAATCTCAAACTCGTGGGCTCAAGCGATCCTCCTGCCTCAGCCTCCTGAGTATCTGGGACTACAGGCACGCGCCACCATGCC
>CAUYSK010060425.1:0-17214 GCA_963575035.1 Avahi laniger
GTAAACTCATCATTAATGCTGAAGAATGGGGCTTTTGTCTGCTGGTTTGTAAGTCTTAGGAAATATTCGGTTTATGATCAAATACAGTGTAACGAAAGGAAAAAGTCTGGAACTACGGGGTGGTGTGTTCTGTGCGACAGTGAAGGTGAGCTGTTCTGGGCAGTTCTGCTGAGAGCAGCCCCCCGTGCCACGCCTCTGCCGTGCTTCCGGTTGTGCTTTTAACTTGTTCTCTCCAGCTTCCCTACCCAGGCTACCCCTAGATTTCAAAACATGAGCACGAACCCCTTTTTCTTCCCTCTTTGGAAGTGAAATCACCTGCAGTATTTTATCCATCCAGCGCTTGGCTGTGCAAGGAAGCTTTGTCGTCTTCCACCTTGTAAGAGCGAGGAGTGTATCGATGGGTTAAAAGTTTCTGTAAACTGGGAGATTAGCTTAAATCTTCCCAGAAGACCATTCTCTTATCTCTCAGGTGTTCCACCCTCTGAGCCCGAGCCTGGCCTGGAGTCAGGGGGGCTCTGAAGTGGTCATGTGTTGGTGTGTTGAGAAAGGAGAAATACTGAGATCAGTTCAGGAAACAAAAGCCCTTCAGATGCCAGGAGGAATTTCCAGGTCTAGAACAAGGTTCAGACAGACCGTATAAAACAAAGCTCAAAGCAAATCCTGAGTTTTGAAAACAAACCGTCCTCTGTTTATTTACAAAACGCTCCTACAGAATGTAAAATGTTTTGTGGGAAATAAAGCACCTTTCAGCAGCCTGAAGTCACTGAGGCGAACTGGGGTTTTGAGGCAGTGATTCCACAGGAAGTGGCAGAAACGAAGTCCCCACAACAGAGATGGTTTGATCTCCAGAAACTTTGATGCTAAATGCTGGTCTTCTCTCGGATTACGATCGGCTTCTGCCTCAATCCCGTGGTGAGCTTGGAGGTCTGTGGAATCTCAGAGATTCCGCTTTTAGAAGCCCTCCGCTTGGTTAAATGCCGGATGACACAGCTTTTTATAACTCCTTTAATAAGAGTCCATTTCGGCCTGCTTTGAAGAAATGCTGGAATGCATTAAATGAGCTGATTGTCTGTTCCAGCAATAAACAGCAGTTGGTCATTTTGAAGTTTTTTTTTTTGTTTTCTCTTTGTGAGATACAATTATCTTTTTGTTCCATCAGTTGCCCCTCATGTCTCTTCTCTGGTAAAATCACAAACTTCTGAAACGGGCAGCGTCCTCCAAGTATCAGCGCAGAGGGGTGGCGTGTTCTCAGCATGGATGAAGGTGGCGTGTTGTCAGGGCCACCGTCAGGAAATAGAAGAATCTCTTCTTGAGACGGCAAGTTACCTGGCCAAGGTCGCCGGCTACCGTGGAGCAGACTCCGTGAGCAGGGACCAGTAGAGGCAGCAGAGGGTGAAGGTGGCGTTTCTGGGCCCTGGGCGTGGGGCACATGGCAGTGAGTGACACGGAGCCCTGCCTCGTGGGGCTCGCCTTCTAGTGGGTGACTGGGAGAGGCAGTTAGGTGGCCCGGTGTGTGTGTCCAGGCGCCGTGAACCCTGGCACGAAACATCAAGTACAGGGCGGGGCTAGGTAGGGAGTGGTCCCTTTCAGACGGAGTAGTTGGGGACAGTCACCCTGACCGGGTGCCGTGGGAAGGAGACCTGGATGAGCTTAAGAGGGGTCTGCAGAGTGCTGGGGGAACAGCATTCTAGAAGAGGGAATAGCAAGTGTGGTGGCCCTGAGGCAGGGACTTGGTGATGCCAGGGAACGGCAGGAAGCCCAGTAGGACTGGCAGGGAGAGGGCGAGTACAAGAAGAGGCAGGGCGTGTGCCAAGGGGGGAAGGCAGAGGCCAAACCGGGAAGGAGTTGGGGTGTCTTGGAAGTCTGAGAGGAAGCCACCGGGTGTTTCCATAAGGGAGCGTTGCGGTCTGACTTCTGCGTTAAGATCGCTCTTGGCGGCTGTGTGGGGCGAGGGCACGGCTTTGGGGCTTGCTGTGGGCTGAATGTTTGTGCTCCCCCAAATTCATATGCTGAGGACTCATCCCCAGGGTAGTGGTATTTGTTATGGGAGCCTCAGCTGACGAAGACAGGGCTGAAGAGCCCTGCGCTGAAATACTCCATTGTGCAATGGTGGGCAACTGAGTTAGCGTCTCTGAGATGCCCTCTCTGGTGCGAGCAGTGGGGACACTAATCTCACCTCCTAGGACTGTTGTGGGGGTTAAACGAGATGGGCCGCAGCGCGTGCTGCTACAAGGCAGGTGCTCACTGTAGGCGTGGCTCCCTCCCACCCCGACCCACGACTGTGTCACGTCCGCTCCTACTTGGGGGCAAGAGCAAATGGCGGCTTCGAAGGCTGCCTCAAATTTTAGGAGAGTTTCAGACTTCAATGCATGGACCAGAGAATTAGTTTTGTTTTGGGGTCTCTCAAGGAGGACGTGATGTGCATTGATCTCCCCGGTAACTGCCGAGGCTGCTCTGGCCAAGCCCGCTGGGGTGACTCTGGAGTTGGGCCAGGCCTCGATGGGGTCACTGACTTTTCGAGGTGAACCCCGGCCGGGTGGAGGGTGGTGGGCAGTGCGCACCAGCCCATGAATCAGAAGATCCCCCAGACCCAGAGGTGGCCACATTTACTTTAAAAGAGACCTGAACGGTACATCCTGAACTGGGTCGTAGCTTGGAAGGATCAGATTTCCACTGGAACAATCAGATTTTCTTAATAAATGTGGCTTTCAGCGTATTTCTGTGGGGTACAGAAGCAATTGCAGGCAAAAATGATTACCCCTCACACTTACTTAATATCAATCCGAGTTTGAAACCTAGAGCTAATATTGCAGTTGAACATTAGACATGATAATTTAAATAGTTCATTTTATCTACGTTCCAAATCGACTCTAAAGACGCAAAGGATGACTGTCTCCAGGGAAGCTGGTTGTGTGCAGTTGTTCAGAGATCATAGGACCTGCTGTCGGGAAGGAACATTAACAGCCAGGTGGCATGAGTCACCTCCGCAAACACCCTTGGCAACACCTGATCATAGCTCATTCGTTCAGACAACGTTTATTGAGCAAATAGCATGGAGCAGGCTGAGTCAGGACTCCAGGGATAGGAAGATGAAGGGACGTAGCTTAGTGCTTGTGGCATTTACCGAGTTGTAGGAACACGTAAGATACACACGTACATATGCTTAGTACATGGCAATAAACCCTAGTGACTAGTGTGTGTGTTTAACAATTCCCACGGCAAAGTACTCACCATTTCCGTCCCTCTGGGTTGCCCTTGCTGGTGGAAAGACCTTCCTTCTGCCAAATTCCAATCGCGCCCCACCAGTTTTTGCTCACGGATTCTGGATCTACCCTGTTGGATCCCACAAAATACGTCCTTGCACGCGTTAGCCCTCGAGGTGTTTCGGGTGGAGGCCTGGTTCCTTCTGAGTTTGCAGACACGTCGCTTCTCTCTGGGTGGCCCCCACGTGAGCGTCTCTGGCCCCCTCTCGCCCGTCCTCTGTACGTGGAGAGGGAGCTCGCGGGGCCGTAGAGAGCATGGCTCCCCTCACCTGGTGTCCGCGCAGCTGAGATCCGCTGCTGGTCACCGACAGTCCCAAGCTGGTTGCAGCCCCAGCTGGTTTGCCTGACGGCCGGCTGATCTTCAGAGGGGAATGCGGGATTCCACGTTTACACCGTGCTGTTTCAGCCCACCTCTCCACTGCGGAGACAGCCCAGGGCCTGAGCCCGTCATCTAGCATGTTCCACGTCCCACTCCGCTTGGTTTCAGCTGCACGTTTCAATCAACCTCCTCCCTCGATCCCTTCCTCTAAGTCAGACTGTCCTGTGGCCCCGCGCCTCCCGGGGAAACTGTGATCGAATGGGTCTGGGAGGGCCCTGGGATGCTCTACTCTAACGAGCCGCCTAGACTGTTCTGACTGCAGTCAAGTGTCGTTACCGCCGATCAAAGCTGCTGATACATTGAGCAGGCCAAGGACAGAGCGCAGTGACATGGCACGAGAAATTTCCTGTGGGGTTGACACTCATTCACTTATGTCTGCCCTTGCTTGTCATCGGTCAGGCGGTTTCTGATGCATCTTCTTGTCATTGCGTCAGACTGTCTTTCTGCATCTTGTCTTTGTAGACACACTGTGTCCTCACTCGTCTCTGATTAACCAGCCTGGGGACTTTCTCACTGGACCCATGCTGGGTCCTGAGCACGTCATCGTCTTTTCCAGGCACTCGGGGACCCTTATCAGTAGAGCAGGGACTAAGGCCTAGTTCACCACTCCTCTCTTCCAGATACGCTTGGCTTCCCAGATACCACACACCCTAGTTTTCCCACCTCCCAGGCGGGGCCTTTTCACATGCCTTAGCAGGTCCACCCCACCTCTCTGACCTCTGAATTTTAAAGTGCCCAAAACTCAGTCCTGAAACCTCTCCTCTGTCTCCGCACATCTTGAGAGATCTCATCTAGGCCTGGGGCTTTACACGCTATCACTGATGACTTCCAAATGAATACCTTTGATCCCAGCCTCCTCTGAATTGCAGACTCATGTAGCCATGGCGACCCAGCGTCTACACTGAAATGAAGCTTGACACAGCAGGACAGCACTGCTGATTGCATTGGGGGGCAGCTGCATCTCCACTCGGTCAGGCCCTTTCTTTTCTTCTCGTACCACATTGAGTCCGTCAGCAAACACTGTCAGCTCTATGTTGGTTCTTTTTTATTATTATTTTGGTTTGTTTTTTTTTTTTTTTGAGATGAGGTCTCGCTCCGTCACCCAGGCTGGAGTGCAGTGGTCCAATCATAGCTCACTGCAACCTCGGATTCCTGGGCTCCAGCCTGAGTAGCTGGCCTAGAGGCGCACATGCGCCACCAAGCCCGGCTTCTGCTTTGAAACTCTGATGAGAATCTGATACCTTCTCCCCGTCTCCATTGTTACATCCTGGTGGGAGGAGCTACCACGTCTTGCCTGCACTGGGCAGAAGCTTCCAGTAACCTCCCTGCTTCTGCTCTTGCACCCTGACTCTCCACCTAGGCCTGTCTCCACAGCTGCCGGAGTGATCCTTTTGGAAAGGTGAGGCAGATCTGTTACTTCTCCTCTCCTGACCCTCCAGCGAGCTCACCAGCCGGCTCAGCCGTGCGCTGCCATTGCCTCTGTGCCTTCCCACTGCGCTCTGTGGCCCCACTCGTCCCACATCCCAGACATGCCCCCACCACCCCAGGGCCTTTGCACCTGCTCTTCCCCTGCCTGGTGTGCAGAGAACCACACTGGCACCTTCTTTTACTTCCTGGTTGCTGCTCAGATGTCATCTTTGACCCAGCCCTTTCTTGCCCTTCCTTGCGTTTTCCTTCTCAGGACATCTCACTTATGTGCTAACAAGCTCGTTGCCTTTCTCTCCCAACTGGAAAGCACGTTCTGTGAGGGCAGGAACTTTTTCTTTACTGCTACACTCTAGTATCCAGAGCGTTGGCTGGCACATAGTAGGCATTCAAGAAATACAGCCTGTAAAAGAACGAATGAGCAAGTGAACAGCGAAGGCATTCTTCTAAACCCGGGCTGTCGCGTGGCCCGTGTCACGGAGTTACTGAACTCAGCAGTGGCCTCAGACCTCTCGTGAGCGTGCCGTGGTGGCAGTTCTCACGGAGTAAAAGGAGGTGAATTCACAGGTGGTCCCTCACGTCTGATTTGAGAGTGGTACCGTGTTAGAAACAGCCAATTTATCCCGTCTGGTTATCAGAAAAGAAAATAACCATTGACTTCTATCATAAGAGTAGGACTGTACGTAAGGTTACTTCCTTTCATGGAAAAACGAAGGATGCCTTTCCTTTTCCATTTTGCCCGAATGTTGTGTCTGTTACCTCGTTCTTAAGCGGGTGCAAGGGAGAGTGGTCTGTCCCTGACGACACTTGCGGTTGTGAGGGACAGAGTTGGGGTGCAGGGAGGACCCGGCTTTCCCGAGGAGGAACTATGCCCTCCCCCGAGCCTTGTGTGAGTTCGAGGTCCCCACTCTCCGCGTCGCCCCGAACCCGCTGGCAGAGGGGACGGCCAGGCCTGGCTCGGCTGCCCTGGAGATTCCCTGAGGACCAGCGCTTGTCTTCTCTGCCCTCTAAGCTCAGTTGCTGGCACGGGGCCCCTCCGCAGTGGGTGCCACAAGCTGTCTGTGGCTAAGCGAACGAGACTGCGCAGAAGGGCTGCGTCACACGGTGTAAAACGCTGCACGGGGAGAGATAGCTTTTTATAAAGGAATTTCATTTTGACTTCCGTGACCTCGGGATCTCCTCGGGTTAAACTTTAAAAGGATGCCATTCTGTTTCAGTGGTGGGGAAACTGAGGCCCGGAGATGTGAAACTGGAAGTCAGGTCCTCTCCCCGTGGTCCTCCGGCCAGTCCTGCCTGGTCCTCCGCTGCGCCCGTTGGGTCGGGTTCTCTCGGAGGAGTCGGGAGCGGGAGCAGCTCCAGCTGCCACGTCGCCTTCTCCTCGGCCGTGCTCTGGATGGTGGGGACTCTTCATCCTGGACCCGCCCACTGCCCGTGACCGTCTCAGTTTAGGGCCCTCTAGTTGCTTCCTGTCCCCATCAGACAGTTTACTCACCTTGAGAAAACTTGCCCTGTTTTCCTCGGAAGGAAAATCAAGGGACAGTGAGATTCGCTGATTCAGGCAGGTCGTAGCGGTTGAGGCCACGTCGCCGTAGCCAGAGGGAGGCAGCAGGTGGAAGATGGCTTGAACAGAAGAGATTTTAGTTTCTCTGTCTGTCCCTTTACACTTTATCGAGAGGGGTTTCTCGGGGATGAAAATTCGGGGGGGTCAAAAATGCAGTGACTTTGTTGTTCACTCTAAGATGTCACTATTCTTCTTTGAGGCACAAGTCCAGACCCGGTTGTCGCACAGGGCTGGATGATAGAACTGCAGACCCAGCCTCGCACGGACGTGCTCGCCCCTGCCGGGCCCCTCTGCCCCGCTCCTGAGCAGGGAGGGCTGGGGCCCTGGGCCCCGCTGCCCGTGGACCCCACTCACCGGGTGCCTTTGCTGACCCTGCCAGGGCAGGTAGAAGTTAAAGGAGACGTCTCGGTCTTTTCTGAGAGTCTCTGATGAGTCCCTGTGCCTAGTGGTTTCCTCGAGCTTGGTGAATATCTCTACTCTGGGTGACCGCCTGGCACCCCTGTTCAAACCTGGCTGTCGCCCTCAGCCAGTGCACCTCTGAACTTGCATTCTGAGGTCTCTTCTTCTCACCCTCGTGGGCAGCCCTCTGTGGCAGGGTCCAGGATGACCCCACACTGCTTCTTCTGTGCTGCCCTCCTGTTTTCTCCTGGACACAGTCCGGGAGCGAGGTCAGTCCCACCAGAACAGCTCTCGCCCGCTCCGGCCTGCCTCTGGCCCCAGAGCGGACAGATGGCCCTTCTCTCCCTGGGCGTCCAGGGCCGGAGCAGGCCACGGCCCACAGGCCCCTTCGCAGACAGGCAGGCCCCGACGGCTGTGCCCCTCGACTGCAGAGAACCACCTGGGAGCCCCCCGGAGTCCCCTTGAAACTCCTCACAAGGTTTGGGGTGGGGAGGAAGCTGCCCCACCTCATCCCCAACCCCGAGGAGTGTTGTCACAGCACCGCAGCCACCGTCTCCAGAGAAACCGTTCCCTCCCTCAGTCCTCTCTGATCGCCTTCTCCATGCCCGGTTTCACCGAGGCGTGCAAGAGAAAGCAGCTCTCGCCAGGGGTGCAGAGGGAGCTCCTACTCACTCTGCTTTTCCAATAGTGATCCGTGAAATCTGAGGCAAGAGTATTCCAACATCATATTAGGTATTTTTCTTAAAATTTTAGAAGCAAACATACAGCGTTACATTGAAAATAAGAATCCTCTTGCCCACGGCTACCCATTATTTTCAAGCACGACGTAGTGAGTGGTTAGAACACCCCTCGGGACCAGGTGGCCCGCACTCAGATCCTGCCCTGCCACGTCCTTACCTGCGTGGCTTTGGCAAGTTACTCCATCTGTGTCTGGTTCCCAGCATGGGTAAGAGTGCCCACCTGGTTGGCTCATCGTGAGGATGAAATAATCCGCGTAGCTCCGGGCCGCGTGGTCCGTGTTCAGCCGAGTAGCTCTCACGGAGCTGCTTTTGTTCAGGCTCCCGGCAGGTCTCGCATGGGTCGCTGCAGAGCCTGCCAGCTGCTTCCATGGCACCCACTGCTGCCCGTGTGGGCTCTCTGAATGCAGAGATGGCCCGGCCTCTCCTCTGCTCTCAGTGCCTTCGGATACAAACGCTGCCTCGGCCCACCGACCTCTTTCTTAGTTCCAGAACTTGTCACACTCAACGCATAGATGCTTTGCGGGCCAGCTCCTGTTACTTTGTCTCTGTGCTCACCAGTGTGACCTTCTGTCCCTCTCTGTGCCCCCACAGCACCCGCTGCTGGTACCTCTGCCCCGCGCACTCTGTCCTTCCCTGTCTCCTCTAGACTCAGTCCCTCGAGGGTGTCACTGTATCTTTTGCTTAACACACCCATGACTAACACCTGCCACCTCACAGGTGATCCCCATGGAAGTATTAAATATCTTCTCGGTAAATGAACGAGTTGTGCATCTCTGAGGTCCCAGGATGGATGATCGCCTTCACCCACCAGTAGGCTACACTTTGCTTTCCATCTACTTTAGTGTCAGGGCACTGTGATCAGAACTCGTCTCTCTGCTCAGGCTGCTGTAACGAAATACCGTAGACTGGGCGGCTTTAACAGCAAACGTTTGTTTCTCACTGCTCTGGAGGCCAGGAAGTCCCGAATCAAGGTTCCTGGTGAGGACCCTCTTCTTGGTTTGCAGGGAGCCATCTTTTTGCTGTGTCTTCATATAGCAAAGCAAGAGCCGATGGGCTTTGGTCTCTTCTTTTTCCTATATAGACACTGACCCCATTGTGGGGGTCCCACCCTCGTGACCTCATCCAAACCTAATTGTCTCCCAAAGGCCGCATCTTGAAACACCATCACATTGGGGGCCAGGGCTTAAATTATATGCATATTTGGGGGAGACATAAACATCCAGTCCATAACAGAGCTTCTATTAAATGTTTCAGTTCAAACTTTATACCCGGCCTGGAATGTTTCTAGGTGTGTCCCCTGTCCTCTGAATATGCAGATGAAAACATCTGGGGAATGGCTAGGAACCTGGGGATTTCTGAAGGGGGGCGCTTTCGCGCACGGCTGTTTGCGTGTTGGTGGCAGCTGCTCCCGCCCGCGCGTGCAGGGCTGCGGTTTCCTGCCTGCGAGCGGATGGCAATCGGCACAGCTGCTCTCTCCTACGGCTGCGTGTTTGCAGGATTTTATGGGGACCTGGAGATGACTGCTCCTCCTCTCCTCAAAGGCAGGTCATGGCCACATTTTATCTGCAAAAAAGGATCGCTTGAATCTCACTGATAACCCTTTTTGACAAGAAAAAATGGGCAGGAACCGCGTGCCTTTGAAGCAGGTCATCCTCCTTTGTACCCGCCTCTCTCTGCTCCTTCACATCTCCCAGGGCCGGTCAGGCCGTGACAAGCTCTCTTCCATTCTTGGTTCTCTCTCCGGCCTCCGCGGCAGTTCCTTAGATACGTGGATGTTTTGAGTTTTGCAGAGTGACTGAGAGTCTTTGATGTGCTTTTGTAGGGGCGGGTTTCTCTGTGACCCTGTGGTCCCTTCTGGGTCTTCCTGGGGACACTGTTCAAAACCACATTTCTACCTCTCCAGGACCACCCCTTTCTGAGTAGCTGCAATTTCTTTGAAATGTCATATCTTGTCACTTTTTTTTTTTTTGAGACAAAGTCTTGTTCTGTCCCCCAGGCTAGAGCGCAGTGGCATCAGCCTAGCTCACAGCAACCTCGAACTCCTGGGCTCAAGCAATCCTCCTGCCTCAGCCTCCCGAATAGCTTGGGACTGCAGGAGCGCCCTACCACGCCTGGCTAATTTTTCTGTTTTTTGTAGAGACAGGACTTCACTCTTGCTCAGGCTGGTTTTGAACTCCTGAACTCAAGCGATCCTCCCGCCTTGGCCTCCTCCCAAAGTGCTGGGATTAAGGCGTGAGCCACCACACCTGGCCTGAGATGTCATATCTTGTCCCCCTTTCTCAATAGGGAAATTCTTCTCTCCCTCTTGACTCTCTAGGAAAGTTGCTGTCAGTTCCACCCCAGGAGGTCCTGGTTTATGGAGGGGAGGGCATGTCAGGACCCAGTCTCTTAAATCTCAGAGAGGTCCCTCTGGCCTGCTTTTGGGCACACATTTCATGTGCCTGTCCCTGTGCTTCTCATCCAGCAGTTGGAAGGAATGTGCTAGTGTGTGCAAACGAGAAGAGTCCCAGACCTTGGGGGGTTATTCGTTCTATTTTTGTATTTCTTTTCTGCGTGGATCGAGAGAAGCAGCTAACGCTTGCCAGGTGGCACACAGAGGCTGCTCTGCTGGTGGAGAATGAAAAACCACAGACGGTCCTGAAATTTATTGGTGTGGAGCCCTTCTGGAGCTTTGTTTGCCTTTTTGTTTCTGCGCGTGCATAGAAACCTCTTTCAAGAAGAAATAGTTGCTCGGACGTAATCCTTTGTTGCAGAGCCGTGGGGGAGAAGCCGCTTGAATTGCAGAGGTAGCTGAATGAGCGAGGTGCTGACGAGAGGATGGAGATGGGGGAGCTGGCCGGCTTTCGCAGGCTAACCAAGAGACACTGTGTTCATCTGAACAGCCAGGTCTCTGGGCGGGTGAAACAGGGCTCAGCAACTGGCAGGACATTCGGGAATAGTGACTCTGACAACCAGTGTGCCACTGAGCACCCCAGCGGCGGGGGTGTCCTTGCTCCTGGTTCCGCGTGCCGCCATGATGGCCACGCACTTGCCACGGTTACTGACTTCTCTTTGCTCCCCTCTCCACGGCCCCCCTTTTGTGTGCTCTTAGCTGCTGCCCACCCATGGCTTCTGCCTGCTGCTGGCGCACACTTCCTCATGACGTCCCCCCCGCCGTTGCTCTGCGTGTCTTAGATTATTTCCAGTTCCCCAAGAAAGAAGATCCGATGGGCAAGTCAGTTGACGGTCACCTCCGTTAGCGTGAGCATCAGGTGTGGCCCCAGCTTTGCTTGGAGGGGCTCAGGTAGTGCAGATGCTCAGAGCAAAGTGGATTCTTCTCCGGTGCAGCTGGGTCAGACGCTCCTCCCAGGTGTTCCTGCAGCGTTGGGTGTCTTCCTCTTGTTCTACTATAGTAATGATGATCGTGATGGTCATACACTTTTGTTGAATTCTTATTATGTGTCGAGCACTTACCATCATGTCTGGATTCACTCGGATTATTTCCATTGCTATGGTTTGAATATTGAACCCTCCAAACCTCATGTTGAAATCTGATCCCCAGTGTTGGAGGTGGGGTCTCGTGGGAGGTGTTTGGGTCACGAGGGTGGATCCCTCATGTGAGTGGCGTGGTGCCGTCCTCCTGGTAATGAGTGAGTTCTTGCTCTATTACTTCCTACGAGAGTTCTCTCGAGAGCAAGTTGTTAAAAAGAACCTGGCATCTTCCCAGTCTCTGTCTTGCCTCCTTTCTCGCCATGTGATCTGCACACGCCAGCTCCCCTCTGCCTTCCACCACGGCGACCTGAGGCCCTCACCGGAAGCGGATGCTGGTGCCACGCTTCTCATACAGCTTGCAGAATCGTGACCCAAATGATTCTCTTCTTTGTAAATTACCCAGCCTCAGGTGTTCCTTTATTGCAACACAAATGGACTAAGACATCTATCATCTTCATAATAACCTTACGACGTAGGGTACCATTTCACAGATGTGGAAATTGAGGCGCAGACAGATGAGGTAACTTGCCTAAGACCACACGAGTAGTAAGTAGTGGAATCGAGATTCGAGGCGAGGTAGTCTGTACTGCAGGGTCCTGTCTGTCTGTCTGCAGACGGGCCTTGTCCAGGCCACCTGACTCTCTGTGTTTAGGATCCCAGGGAAATTGGAGGTGAGTCATGTGGGCTTGAGTACCGTACAGGATGGTTTGTGCACGATGAGGTTGGTCTGGAATGTTCTCTCTGCCCTACTCTAGAGCAGATTTGTCTAAGTGGCTGGAATATCAGAGTCTCCCTTGTACCATGGCGGATGCACATGGATACAGTTTTGTTCTGGGCTCTCTGAACTTCTGTTATAATGATATTGCCTCCGACATGTACCATTAATGTGTCTTATTTCTTTTTAGACACATAGTGGTCTCTTTGCTAAGCTCTGAGAGATACTGCCTGGTACCTCGTGAATAGTGGAAATCTCCTATTTTCACTGCAAGATCAGGCTCCAAATTGATATGCCCAGAGCTAGTTGTCCAAAAGCCAATTTGAGGAGTGCCCAATTTGTTGAATATATTTGTTTCTTTCAACTGTTTTAGTTGACTGGTGTTCATTTGGTCTTGGTAGCAGCACATTACGTTATGGGCAGTTTGTTTTTGCGTCTTCTGCCTGCTGCAACAGCAGCTGTGGACTCTAGAGGCAGGAGAGGAAAAGACTGAGAGTCTAAGTAAAGTACAGACAATGAGCTTATAGTCTGAACTTGAAGAATCTTACAAACCTATTCATTTATAGCAGGTCTTATTGATGTATTAATAAAATAGACGTATGGGAATTCCTCCTATACAGTGTTCTGAATCTGTACTCTTTTGTGTATGTTTTTCTCATCACCTGCAGTCTTGGCCTCTGGCTCTCTCTCGTTCTCTTTCTCTTTCCGTCTCTGCTACTGCTGTTCAGAGTCTCACTCTTACATCCACCAGAACGACGGCTAAAGGAGATACGTGCATGTGGCCATGTGGCCAATTGCTCGGCTTCTCACCCATTTATCCTCATTCCAGTTAGATTCAGCTTCATGGGGTGATAGTTTCTGACATCACCGCAAAGTCTGGTACCCTTGACATCTGTCGCCCCTTGGCTTGGCCTGGATCCGGTAGGAGAAGGATAGGCACCTACTGTAGGTGACAGACGCCAGGCTCTGCGTGTGCACTTCTAGCATAGGCAGCGGTCCTGGGCACAGAAGAGAGTAGCCAAATGTCCTTTCGTATTGATTTTTTTCAGTAAGTTTGAGTTTTAAAAAGTTGGTATTTAAACTTAAGGGCCGAACATGCACGTTTACATGGAGAATTGGTGCTTGAATCGTTTTGCTTACTATTTGTCAGTAACGTAGACAAAGCACCTAAAAGTTGCTTCCAGAACTGCCGGTTTCATCGACGATGCTGAATGGGTAGCGTGTTTGCAGGAATGAAGGCTTTATACCGGCTTCATTGTTACGTCGACGTGAAATATCAGCCACCTGGATAAAGTGACCATTTGAAATCCAGCACTGCCTTCTACCCCTGTCTGTTCCCCGTGCCCACAAGACATTTCTTCCTCCCAGCATAAAGTGTGAGCCTTCATTTTGGCCACGTGTGTGTGTGTGTATCTACACGTACACATTCACACTGTACTGAAGCTTAGTGTATTCCAAGCTGCCGTGTTGTGCAGGACTCCTGACATGCAAATGAAGACCCACATAGAACCAGTGAGGGCAACCAAGGAACCCTGGAGTTAACACAGAACTATAGGACAGGCTCAGAAGCTGCTAGAATTTATCCCGCTGTCGGGATTCTCCCTCCCCACTCTTGTTCTTTGTTTCTTCCTGAGCACCTGGCTTTCTGCCTCTCACCGCAGACTGACTCTGCCACGTGGAAAACATATGCCCTGCCTCGCGAGGCTCCAGGCCACCAGAGAGAGATGGCTGTTGTGAATCCAGGTGGCCCAGGACGGGAACCCGGGCTTCTCAGCCCTCGCCGGGGCCAAGGGACCCTATAAGAAGGCGGCAGCTCTGAGGGCCACGCCGCAGAACAGGGGACCGGGAGCCCTCACCGGGGAGGAGGAGCTGTTCCCAGGAGACCGGGTGCCTGCTGGTGTTGTTCCCGGACATTCCTGAGAGTTTACCAGGAATCCGAGTGCCTGTCTTAAATCGCTTGGCAGACTGAACTGTAATCTTAGATTTTTTTTTTTCTTCTTCCAACTTATTGCCAACTACAACATTTAATTATAATCCCTCTTCGGCAGGCACATACTAGTGCTTCTTACTTGTGTGTCAGGTTGAGCTAACAAAGTGAAAAAGGCCAGAGAGGGACCCCGTGTTAATGACAACAAGAGGCTGAGCTGTCAGTGCCTGTCGTCTTTGTAATCCGGAATCACCGTCGCCGGGCACGTGCTCAGCCGCTCCTTAAGCTCTGCGTGTAGTCAAGAGCAGAGCAGTGCATGCACTTTCGTGAATGTTTGGAAAGTTTGCACACGTAAAAGAGTAACTCTTTTTTCCATCAAGGTAAGTGAGCCTAATCCCAAGGAGAGAAAACTGATCACTGAGCATCAACTTCACACTTTGTGTTTCAAAATTTGAGTTCGTGACCGTAGTTAATAATATAGTGTGTTCTCGAAAAATGCCGAGAGCGGATGTCAAGTGTTGTGACCATGAAAATGACCGTGGGAGGCAATGCACGTGTGAATTAGCTAGATCTAGCCATTCCACAGTGCACACGTGTACTTCGAAACACCATGCCGCACGTGCCAAATACATACAATTTAAGAAAATTTTAAAATTTTTAAAAATTTTGCAGCAAGCATTCCACTTAAAAAAAATTAATAAAATCTGTAAAATAAAAACATTTTTTAAATTAAATGAATAAAAGGATATGGGGTGGGAAGGGGGAAATTTGAGTTAGTTTTCAACCGAAAACTACTTGGGTATGTTCCAAATCCATTAAAAATAAAGTTCTTGGTAGTCCGTCCTACGCTTCGCAGAATATTCGTTCCCCATAGCTCTCAGTAGTGTCTGCGTCCAGCTCATCTTTTCTGGAATTTAGGATTAGTTGAGTGGAATCTACAGTCCAGCTAAACCCCCAAATGAGTATTGTTTCCGTGGAAACGGTAGAAGTCCTCTCAATTAAAACTACCTCTGCAGGCTAGGGAGAGTACGTATTAGCATGAGTTTGTCTAAGAATGCTCCAGATTAAACCCAGAGAGTACCAGTGATCTCACAGTCTACTGACAGTGGGGTCATACTTTTCTGTCGTTGGGGAAGGGATTATGTAGATGTTTCAGGCACAGGTATGTTGGTTTGCTTTCCCGCACTGCCCAGGTAATTGTCCCCGTTCTCTGGTAAGCTCCGTGCGTGCAACAGTGGATGCTGGGAGTGTTCGGGAACAATCTGATCTTTGCTCGGACTTGTCTGTGAGTCACAAAGAAAAAGCCCATTAAAAATGATGGAGTCGTAGAGTAAATGTTAACATTGGAAGGAGCCTGAAGGTCATTAAGGCCCAATTTCCCATCCAGTTGGGGGAGCCTTCCTAGACCACTGTTGACAAAGGTCCACAGTGTCACCTCCCATGAGCGGAAGCCCTTATTTCTCAGGGCAGCGGGCTCTGATTCATCGTGGGGACCTGGCGGTGGTAGAAATGCCTCTTTAGGACGGAGCTGACATCCTTCTCTGTCAGTCTCGCCTCTGCTGCCCCTTCTTTCTGGTGACAAGGAAGCCGAGTCTACTTCTTCTCCCACGATTAAATTAACTTTAAACTTCTAAGAGTGGTACCATGTATCGCCAAAGTCCTCTCTCTCCCTGGCTGAGCAGGTCGGAACATGAGGACCTCAAGTATTGATGTCTGTGGCTAATGGCAATCTAGGGGTGCAGGTGGCTTCCTTCCAACACTGGGCTCTACCACTGTTGCTTAGATCTCGTCGGACTTCTCTGGCATGTTCTCAGCATCGTGTGTATAGGTTCGGAGAATTGCTTTCAGTACTTCCGTGTTTGCCTTCAACCTTTTCCCCCCTGGAATTGAGTATTCATAGTGCAGAGTCTGGAAGCCTAAGAAACAAAAAAATGGATCAAGGGGTCGGTCTATGCGGTCTTGGGAAGGGTGTGGTTGCCTTCTGTGATGTCACCTCGGAAGTAGTGACTGCACCCTCCTAGCTGCCTTAATAACCTTTCAACCTTTTGTCTGTGACTTTATTTAAACCTTTGACCTTTTTTTTTAATTAGGTTTAAGCTTTACATTTTTAAGAGTCCTTTAACAATTTCTCATACGTAGTCTGTTATTAATATCCTATTATTGTTAAGTTGGCATCCCCCGCAAAAGGAAACAAACAGAAAAACCTAACAAAATACTCTTCTCCAAATGCTCCCACAGCCTTAAAATAGACTAAAACTTAAAACTCCTAAACTCAAACGTTGGTTAGTGCCAACTGGGAAGTACTAGGAAGCAGGTACGTGGCCCCACTTGGAGGGGGAAGATACTAAAATAGACATTTTGTTCTAGTTGCAAAAAATCAATAGTCGGGTCACCTTCAGCCAGTCACCAAACTGCTCTCATTTGTCCTCAAGTATAAAATCAGATGAATCCTTCCTATTCTTCCAGGTGGTTGAGAGTACTTGGAAAACAAACTAATATTAAGTCTTTATAGCAAACTATACCATGATACTCTGGGGGTATTTTTGATGGGAGAATTCAGAACAAACTTACTAAGATAAGAAAATAAAATATTGGTGATACTGGGTTTTAGGCTCACATATGTGCACAGTTTCAAAGTAATCTCATAATTTCTGACCTAGATTTTGGACGGTATTTGATGTGGTATCATACTTAAGGGAGAGAGGATTTCAGTAAATAAGCGGCATTGTTTGTGGAGAAGTGAAATTCCTCTGAGTTCCTGTGGTCGTCTTAGGGCAGAAGAGTAAGAGTTGAAAGCGAGGGAGTAACCTTTGATTTATAAATACTTTCAGTCCAGCTCTTTGAAGAAGGTGGTAGGAAGTACTCTAGCAACTAGGTTAGAACAGCCAGCAGCGCAAACCACGGACCTGGGCTTTTAGGGTCTGAGCCTTACAGTCTCCTGTGAAACTCAAGAGTGAATCCGGAGGTGAGATTTGTCTTTGGAAAATTCGCAGGTGCTTGTGGCGAGACCAGCTGCTGTGTTAGTTTCAGCTTCTAGCTCAACCCCTGTGACCTGAGAAATGCCAGGGGCTTTGACTTGGTCTGACATCTGCAGGTCCCGGGGGCTTGAAGATTACCCCACCCCCTTGCCGGGTGCCAGGGTGTGTGTTTTTCTTGCACACCTATTTTCTACTCAAGACCACTTACATCTGGGAACATAGAAAACAAAGGTAACATCTGGGTCTTCTCCATACAAAGTCTGACGACATTTCCTTGGGGTCATTTTTTTGTTCTATGTAATTTTCCCCAAAATATGAACACATTTAGACCTTGGAAAGAAAGCAGTTTCTTTTCT
>CAUYSK010060429.1:0-16209 GCA_963575035.1 Avahi laniger
AAACCAGCCTGAGCAAGAGCGAGACCCCGTCTCTACTAAAAATAGAAAGAAATTAATTGGACAACTAAAAATATATAGAAAAAATTAGCCGGGCATGGTGGCGCATGCCTGTAGTCCCAGCTACTCGGGAAGCTGAGGCAATAGGATCGCTTGAGCCCAGGAGTTTGAGGGTGCTGTGAGCTAGGCTAATGCCATGGCACTCTAGCCAGGGCAACAGAGCCAGACTCTGTCTCCAAAAAAAAAAAAAATCTAAATAATGGTATGAAACAGGAGAGGAAACTGGAAAGGACTTAAAAGCCAGAGTAGAGGAAGGATGGAGGTTTCACTGGAGAGAAATAGCTAGGGCCTGAATTTGGTTTTGTATGAATGTTATTAAATAGTGGAGAATGCAGAGTCCAAAAATGAAAGCTAAAAGCAGAGCTATTAGAGTTCCCAGAAAAGGTAACAACCAAGGGAACCGTGGCCACACATGGATTTTAAAATCCCACCAGTCAAATCTATGAAAATTACCTTATTAGTAGAGGGTATTGACTTTTTACATTTTTTTCCTTTAGTTCTAAATGAGTTTTCAATGTTCACATCGTTGCCAGAACTGGCTGTTTCAAGTAACCTTAAATTAGTGATAACATAGATAGCTTTATCTCAATATCAGTAATTTTGCAACTGTAGTTTCAGAGAAGGAAGAAAAGAAAGTAGAGAATTTAACAAACACTGTATTTTAACTCTGCAGCAAAAAAGTTTTTTTGATGTAATTTGTCCATCACTTTAAACATGGGTACAATGTGGAGACCTGGCATGTAATACAAAGAGAAATTTAAGAGGTTTTAAACACAAGTGCAGGAACACCACATCAGAGAAATGCTTAAGAAACTTAAACCAACTGTTACTACAGACAACCTGTCCCAAGTCCAAATGGCATAAAAGACCAAACAGGAGAAACAGAGGATTTCCAGTGTGTACATACATATACCAAATGGACTATAGGCAAACAGGGATATTGTAAAATGCCCATGGTGGGGACCTAGAAAGTAGGGTTACCATTGGGGTTTCCAGTATGAGCAAAAGATGGACCTACCTGGTATGTAAGCTTGGTTGTAGTGAATTCGTAGAACGACAAGAAAAGTAAATATAAGGAGGAGGACAAGGGCAACAAGAAGCTGTATGTACCACAGTGTATTATCGAAGCTTACGGTGCTGGGGCTTCTGTCGGTTGATTCAGAGCCTGGTATTGGTGATGGGTTCGCAGGTGTAGGTTGGTGGATTTCCAGGAAGTTCGTAGTGGGTGAAAGTAGGTTCCTCTGGAGGATCAGTAAGTTTGAGTTGGGAGAGATGAATCCAGGATGAAATTCCCAGAAGTTTAGCTTTAGTGGGAGTAGTGAGAATTACTTTAAAAGGACCTTTCTATGAAAGTTGTAGGAACCCAGTTTGTGCTCAGGGATAAAACCCAGTCTCTAGGCTTTAAATGTTGCTGTTCCTTAAAATTAAGCAGTTGACAAAGATGGATATCTGCATATTCCCTAAGAAGTTGTCAAGTGAGTTCTTCTGCTGGCAGGTAAGTGCCAAGTGGAGATGGGGGGATTGAGGTGAAAGACCACAAAACAGAACATACATAAGTTCAAAGGGGCTAAGAAACAAAGGCACCCTAGAGGAGATGCAGAGTCTGAAAAGAGAATAGGGAAGGAGGTTTAGCCAGCTTTGGCCTAGTTATAAGGAAAGTTTTGTAAGCTGCTGTTTAAGAGTTGAGTGAGCCTTTTTTATCTTTCCAGAGGATTGAGGGTGATAAGCCCTGTGTAACTCATAAGAGATACCTAAGGCTTCCAAGACCTGTTGAGTAATCTGAGATGTAAAAGTGGGGCCGTTATCACTTTGGAGAAAAGTCAGAAGCCCAAAGCGAGGAATTATTTCCTGAAGAAGAACTCGGGTGACTTCAGAGGCCTGTTCTGTTTTAGTAGGAAAAGCTTCTAACCAACCCAAAAACATATCTATCAGGGTTAAAAAGTATTTATATCCCTTGTATTGAGGCATACATGTAAAGTCTGCCAGTCTTGTCCAGGGAGATGACCTCAGAGCTAATGAGTAGGAAGAGAAGGAGGAGGCTTGAAGTGGCCCTGAGGGCTGACTTATTGGCAGGTAGAACAGTACTCAGTGATGTGTTTTAATTTTTCTGACAGCGAAGGAGTGAGGATAGGAGGATTTTCAAGGGTCAGTTCCCTATGTGAATTGAGTTATGAATGTGGTGAATGATGAAATTTTCTTGTTTAGTAGGTAAAATAAATTTGCCTTTATAGAAAAGCTAGAGCCTGTTCCAAACTGCCCCTGCTTATATAAAATGCTTGGTTTCTTCAGCTGAGTAGTTTGGGGACAGTGTTGGAAGAAAAGGGCTTGAGTAATTGGAAAAGGAAGCATTACTGCTCATTTACCCTCCCTGTCTGCTCTGTTACTTCCTAGGGCTTCAAGGGACTCGTGCCTTGCAGTGAATGACAGCTATTTGTTTGGATAGTTGAACTGCCTGTATGAGTTGTATGATGAGGTTGGCATGTTTGTGAGAAGTTCCTTGAGCAATGAGAAGTCCCTATTCTTTCCAAATAGCTGCATGAGAGCGTAGGATATGACAGGCATACTTGGAGTCAGTGATATTGTCAGTGACAATGTTAAATCTTTGGTCTTTACCTAGTTGTATGGCCCTAATAAGGGCAACCAGCTCTGCCTTTTGAGCAGAGGTACCAGATGGTAAAGGAGTACTCTTCGATTGTATGAGTAGTGGTGGCAGTAACATAGTGGCCATCTTGAATGTATCTACTTTCACTGATGTATCAGTTATGATCTTAAAGCATTTAGACTTTAATAACACTTTTAAAACTAGTTTTATGTATCAGAAGTTACCAAAGTCACATGAACTAAAAGACATTTGAGTTCTTTCTTATGTTCTTCATAAAATATTTTATTTAAGCTCTTACTTTTTCTTTAAGCCAATTAGAGCTCTTTTACATATTTTGACAGTAAAACATCACATACACATGACATATAGGCACACAAACATACAGACATGTAGACAGAAGCAGAAATTTTTAGGTGAAACAAGGTGGAAAGCTTACATTTTGAAAGCACAGAGTATACCGAGGGAACAAAAAAGGTTGTATGTAAAGTACCAGTTAAACTTTTTTTGGGAACCTGAGAAAGCAAGTCCGTGGTGTTAAAAGGAGTTGGGTGTTTAACTTAACCGTAAGATTTTTTTTCCAGTAAGTGATAGGGCAGTTGGGAAGTACTGAAAAAGAAGTGAGCAAAGACCTGACCTCCAGACTAGCAGAGGGGCTGTAGAGTAGAAAGGGGGTTTTGTATTTTACCTTCCACTCCAACAATGGAAATAGAGGTCCTAGAAATTCAGGAATAGCTGACTAAGTGGCTCTGGTGTTAATCAGAAAATTGATTAACATCTTACCTGTGACAGAGGGAGTTACCTAAGGCTCAGCCATCTCGACGTTGTAAAGTGAAGCTGGTTTCAAAGCCAGGGTCTATCAGACTGTACCAGTCTCAGAGGGTCCTTGGATATGGAGGATGTCGGCTCAGGAGGGCCCACCAGTTCCAGGAGGCAAGTACGGTCCCCTGTCTCAAGGAGGGAGCACTCCCACTTCCAGTGCTCCTCCCTTCTGCAGAGAGGACGTGGTCCCAGCAGAGGCCTCCTGGGGCATTATTTCAGAGACCTAATTGGTTGTAGATGAAGTAGGGTTTAGTTTCTGGAGAAGAGCATGGTCCTGTTACCTTCTCCCTGAGCCTTTTGAGTAACCCTGTCTCTGAAAAGCTTTTTTATAGTGGTAGCCACCATTTGGAAAACTTTCTGCTCTCGGGGCCCACTGTTAGTACCTTTCCCTCTTTTCGTCTTTCTTCTCATCTCAGTTATTAAAGACCTTGAAGGCCAGGCTTAAAGGTCCCACTTGTGGAGTGTGAGACCCCTCTTCAAGTTTTTGGAGTTTACACCAAATGTTGGGGGCTGGGGATGAAATGCATTGCCAAGATAGTTTGTCTCTCTCTTGTAAATAGAATCCGAATTAGTGAAGAGGCAAATGGCTTCAAATAGTCGTGAACGAAAAAGGGCTTAATTTTCATCGTGGTTTTGAGTAATTTATAATGTCTTTTGACCCACTAACCTCTTGGAGAGGGACTTGGTACGCAGGTGGGGAGGGAGTTTGGAACAGTTGGCTGGAGTGAGTGCAGCTGGGTAAGAGTGGCAGAGAAGGAGAAGAAGAAGGGGGCTGGGGGGCACAGGGGTAGCTGAAAGAGAAACTTCATTTGGAAAGTGAAGACAGTGGGAGAGATGCAGAGGTAAGAAGTAGTGTGTGTCAGGCAGAGTGAAGATCAGGATGTTTAGCAAGTTCAAAGAAAGCCTGAATGTAGAGAACTTCACACCACTTGCTGAGCCAGGATTACAGGCGTGAGCCACCCGCCCGGCCTGGAATACTTTAAATGTGATTTTATTTCCATGTTCTTAACATCTCTGTATTAAGCTAATGATACAGTGATAAAAGTGTGTCTTCCAGGATCACTCCTTTTTTTTTTTTTTTAACAGTTTAGTATAATTTATTTTTTTTAACAATCTAGGAAGTTCGCAGCCATCAGCAGTTCCAGTGCAATTGGGAATTCAGGAATCTTGAAACTATTAGCAAAAGCAAACCTTGTTGATAAAATATATGCATACATTTATTTATTTATTTTTATTTATTTATTTAAAAGAGACAGGATCTTGCTCTCTTGTCCAAGCTGGAGTGCAGTGGTGAAGTCACAACCCACAGTAGCCTCAAACTCCTGGGCTCAAGTGATCCTCCCACCTCAGCCACCCGAGTAGCTAGGACTATAGGCACATGTCACTATGTCTAATTTTTCTTATTTTTTTATATAGACAGGCTCTCACTATGTTTTGCTCAGGCTGGTCATGAACTCCTGGATTCAAGTGGTCCTTCTACCTGAAAGTGCTAGGATTATGGGCATGAGCCACCATGCCTGGCCACTTGCATACTTCTGATAGCACACGTGAAGGGATCTCTCTAAAATTGAGCTCATTGATTTTGTTCTCAACAAACTGACATGGGCCACTCTACATGGCTTTTATTGTTCCTGAGATTATGCATGTTCTTTTTTTTAATAAATTCATGACTGTCAGAATTAATTCGGCATTATGTGGCATCAAGGCCTTCACAGCCACCATAGGTTTTCTCCTCTCTATCTATTATGTTTTCTTATGAAATTCTACTTCCACCAGGGTCACTCTTGCAGCTAAATTTAGATGGGAGCTCTCAATTCTCTTCCATATGGTCTTTCTGTCTGTGTGGTATCTCATCTTCCAGGATTCTACCCGTGCCCTCTCTTTCTCGAATAGTCTTGTCTTCCTAACATCATGGTAGCTGGATCTCCAGAAGGAGCATTGCAGCCTCAGTATGCAAGTGCTTATCAGGCCTCTCCTTGCATCAGGCTTGTTAACGTCCCTTTGGTCAAAATAAGTTGCATGGCCAAACCCAGAGTAATTGTGGGAGAGTACTATACAAGGTATAAGTATCAGGAGGCATAGTACTATAGTCAGCATCCAAGGTTACCCGAATGGTTCTCATTTCCTTGTATTTACTCCCTTGTGTAGGCCCCTCCAACACTAAATAGGACTGACCAAGTAACTAATAAGCTTTTGTGGAAGTGACAGTGTATGCTTTTCGAGATTTGATCATGAAAGACTGTCACTTAAGACTTGCTCTCTTCCTGTTGTAGCTGAGTGAAGTTAAAAAAAAAAAACAGACTTGGCTTTCATGGATCATGCACTTGGGGGAAACCAACTGCCTTTTTATGAGGGTACTCTAATGGTTTGGAGAGGCCCACATAGATAGGAACTGAGGTCTTTCAAAAACAACCAGTGCCACTTTATAACCCAACGCGTGAATTACCTTCAAAACACGCCCTTCAGGCCCAGTCAACTCTTCAGATCACTGCAGCCTTACGACTGCACCAGATACAACCTCCTAAGAGATTATAAACCAAAAACACATAGCCAAGCCACTCATCCACAGAAACTGTATGATAAATAAATGTTTATTGTTTGAAGGCACTGAGTTTGGGGGTATTTTGTTATATAGCAGTAGATGACAAATACACATCTTTTCTACTTAAAAAAGTATTTTTAAAAAATTTAATTTAAATTATTTTAAGAGCTGGAGTCTCCCTGTGTTGCCCACTCTGGCCTCAAGTGATTCTCCTACCTCAGCCTCCCAAGTAACTGGGACTACAGGCGTGTGCCACTATACCCAGCTTCTACTTAAAAAAAAAAAAATATTTGTTTGTTTGTTTCTGAGACAGAGTCTCACTCTGTTGCCCAGGGTAGAGTGTCATGGCGTCATCATAGCTCACAGCAACCTCGAACTCCTGGGCTCAAGTGACCCTTCTGCCTCAGCCTCCCGAGTAGCTGGGACTACAGGCATGGGCCACCATGCCCAGCTAATTTTTTTATATATATATATTTTTAGTTGTCCGGCTAATTTCTTTCTGATTTTGGTAGAGACGGGGTCTTGCTCTTGCTCAGGCTGGTCTCGAACTCCTGACCTCAAGTGATCCACCCGCCTTGGCCTCCCAGAATGCTAGGATTACAGGCATGAGCCACCGCGCCCGGCCAAAAAATGTTTTTTGATGATTCCTATTTCTATATAATAAAATCTAAAACTCTTTAGCTATGGTATTTAGGAATACAGTTTGCCCTATTCATGTCATCTCTTATGTCCTACTAAACTTGCTCTGACTGCTTCAGAATACTTAGTAAGATGCCTCTTAGGACTTCAGAGTCCAGCTAAGTTAGCTTTGATGACTTCATCAACCTTGGGAGTGAGACATTTCTTTACTGGCTACCTTTTAACTAAAGAGGTGTTTTCATGAAATACAAATCTGATTATGCTATTTCTCAAAACAATTCAGTGGCTTTTTCTTTTTTGTCCTTTTTCTTTCTTTCTTTTTTTTAATTTTAAAAGCCAAATTTAGCGGTGAGGGGTTGTAAGTGGCTTTTTCTTGCCTTCAAG
Source organism: Avahi laniger (assembly GCA_963575035.1). Classification (NCBI taxonomy): domain Eukaryota; kingdom Metazoa; phylum Chordata; class Mammalia; order Primates; family Indriidae; genus Avahi; species Avahi laniger. The sequence continues at coordinate 7,044 of CAUYSK010060429.1, forward strand.
ATAAAAGCCTAGTATCTCCGTAGTTTGTATGTTCTTACCTTGGACTTTTGTCAATGTAGGAGACTTTTAAACTCTGATCCTTAGTTTACTTATCTGTAAATATGAGTTTCGAGCCTTTTGTTGGTTGAGGCTAGATGAATTACATCTGTGTAGAAGGGATCTTTATAAGATGATTTCAGGTGGTCTCTCTAATTCTACCGAAGTTATTATATAATTACGTTTGATCTTTACACATCTTCCATTTTTGTGCTCTTAAACTCAAGGTGTCATTTTCTATGTCATTTCTTCAGCTGGATAACAATCTCTACTAAAATGTTAATAGATAATGACGATAAAAGATTTAATAGATATTAACTTTCACAGGAATATTTGTACAGTTATGTGCCACATAATGATGTTTCAGTCAACAGTGGACCATATATATGGCTGTGGTCCCATAAGATTATATTATAATATCCATATTTTTACTATACCTTTTCTATGTTTAGATGTTTAGATACACGAATACTTAACATTGTATTAAAATTGCCTGTACTATCCAGTACAGTAACATAGTGTACAGATGCTCCTGTAGCCTAGGAGCAATAGGCTATACTATATAGCCCAGGGTGTAGTATACTCTATGATCACAAAATGATGAAATCACCTAACAACATATTTCTCAGAATGTATCACCATTGAATGCATAACTGTACTTTAAAAGTGGATTCTGGCCAGGCGTGGTGGCTCACACCTGTAATCCTAGCACTCTGGGAGGCCAAAGCGGGAGGATTGCTTGAGCTCAGGAGTTCGAGACCAGCTTGAGCAAGAGCGAGACCCCGTCTCTACTAAAAATAGAAAGAAATTAGCCAAAACAACTAAAAATAGAAAAAATTAGCCAGGCTTGGTGGCTCGTGCCTGTAGTCCCAGCTACCTGGGAGGCTGAGGCAGGAGGATCGCTTGAGCCCAGGAGTTTGAGGTTGCTGTGAGCTAGGCTGATGCCACGGCACTCTGGCCCAGACAAGAGAGTGAGACTCTGTCTCAAAATAAAATAAAATAAAATAAGATAATAATAAAATAAAATATAAAACTGAATTCTCACCAGTGACTGCATTTCCAAACCAAGATATGTAGTTGTAACAGCAGAATGGCAGAGAGGGGCTTGATATGAGCAGAGTAGCTAATACTGTACACATCTATATAAAACTGTTTAGTTTGGGACTTTTCACCAATGAAGTCATCTGGCATTGGAGTTCTTTGTGGAAGCGTTTCCAATTCCAGATTCAATTTCTTTTCATAGAAACAGGATTATTCAGATGTTGTATTTCATATGTCAGGTTTTCTTTTCCCGGTAATGTATCATCATTATTATTAGCATGTGTAATTATATGTCCACTTTTTTCATTCCTGATATTGGTAATTTGTGACTTCTATATCTTTTTTTGATTTATTCTTGCTAGGATCTATCAATTTTATTAGTCTTTACAATAACCAACATTTGGCATTGTTGGTTTTCTCTTTTGTTTGTATGTTTTCCAATTCATTGCTGTCTGCTCTTAACTGCCTTTCCCCCCCTTGATTGTACCTTTTGGGAATTTATCAATAATTTGCTATTTTTATAACTTCTTGAGAAGGAAATGTATGTCATTGATTTTTTTATGCCTCCTTTTGTAGTATACACATTTTAAGGTTATAAATTTCCCTTACGTACAACTTTAACCACATCCCACAAGTTTTGGTAGTTTATATTTTCATTATTATTCAGTTCAAAATATTTTCTGATTTCCATTATAATTCCTTTGTTGATCAGTTGAACGTCCCTAAATATTTAAGGAAGAAATAAAGCCAATTTTACTATCAAACTTTAAATGTACTATCATAGGAAAAAAGAGGGATCACTTTTCAATTTATTTGAAATCAGTGTAACTTTAGTGCTAAAACCTGACAAAGTTGTCTGAAGAAGTTACAAGCCAATTTCTTTCATGTATTAGTTGCAAAAATTGAAGCAATATAATAGCAAATCAAATATAATAATACATAAAAGTTTAATGACCAATTGGCTTTATTTTAGGATTGCAAACTTGAACTAAAATTAATAAAATTAGACTTTGTAAATGTGAACTTGGATTAAAATTAGAAAATCAGCCAGTGGGATTTATTATATTAACAGAATTAGGGAGAAAATATGATCATCTCAGATGCCCAAAAAATGTAATAAAATTTAACATATTTATGGTAAAAAGTCTTGGCAAAACAGAAGTACAGCTTCAGTATTTGACAATGGTGACAAATTACACAAACTATGATTTATAATTAGAGAAGAATTTTTAAGGTATGAAGATGTTATTTGATAGAAATATAGTAATTCGCATATTTACAGAGAAAACAGGCTAGCATAAATATACAAAAATGTAAATAGTGGTTATTTTCTAAGGGTGAGAAATTATGAATTTTTCTTTCATTTTTTTCCATTATTCTCCTTTGCATTTTATAGTAATTCTAAAATGTGCATTTCTTACTTTTATAACCATAAATACCAGCAGGGATTATTTATAATTAAAGCTTTTAATCAGCAGTACAACTATGTAAAAGTATTTAAACATGGCTTTTTACCGTGAAGTACAAAACCCATTAAATTGTGAAATGAAATAGCAGCTTTAAGAAGCCTAAACAAGGCAGCTTTGATAATAAAATATAACAAACGTAATCAGTGATGTTGCCAGATATCAAGTGAATTTGGTTGTCTTTGTGGGGCCAGGAACTTTTTACTGGGGTATATATAAAATAAATGAAAGAGTCTTAAATACTTTCTTTTTTGTTTCTTTTCTTTCTTTCTTTCTTTTTTCTTTTCTTTTTTTTTTGATGTAGGGCCTCTCTCTGTCTCCCAGGCTGGAGTGCAGTGGTGTGATCATAGCTCACTGCAGTCTCCAACTCCTAGGCTCAGGAGATCCTCCTGCCTCAACCTCCCAAGTAGCTGGGAGTACAGGTGTGCCACCACACCTGGCTAATTTTTTCTATTCTTATTTTTTTTGTAGAGATGGGGTCTCACTATGTTGCCCAGGCTGGTCTAGAACTCCTGAGCTCAAGCAATCCTCCCCACCCTGGCCTCCCAAAGTGTTGGGATCACAGGTGTGAGCTACCACATCCAGCTTAAATTCTTCATAAATCAGGTGCTGATGCAGATAGCGTGTATATGAGTAATGCAAAAGTTGATGCTTATTTATAGGTTTTTTTTGAGATTAGTCATTTCATGCTTGTGATCTTTTTCTAAATTCTTAAGTGAAGATTTATAAAAATTTGTGAACCCTCTGATAGTAACTGATTGTTAGTTGGTGTTGTAATGGAGATGATTAAAAAAAAAAATGCATCCTCCACTGATTTCTAAATACCAGGAGTTGATTATGTTGTTTTTTATACACTATTACAGATGGTAGTGAAAACATTTATGGATATGGATCAGGACTCAGAAGACGAAAAACAGCAGTATCTGCCACTGGCCTTGCATCTTGCTTCTGAATTCTTCCTCAGGAACCCCAATAAAGATGTGCGTCTGCTTGTAGCATGTTGTTTGGCTGACATCTTTCGAATCTATGCCCCAGAAGCTCCATATACGTCTCACGATAAACTTAAGGTAAACGCAGTCTTTATAGAATCATTTTGTCTTTATAATCTAGTTTACCTTTATGAGCATAGGTTTCCTATTAATCTTGTCATTTTAAGATTATACTGTAAGTTGCAAAACTAATCATTCAGTTACTATTTATTGAGTATCTACACTATGACTATTTTTATAAGGCATAGAAAGGTATAATTCAAAACTAGGCTCTATCTGCTCATACCTAATTTTCTGGAGAATCCATCACAAAGCCCAGATGTCTACGTTCAAGGGATAAATAGAAAATTAACAGTACTTTTTAAAACAATAATATACCAGAATTTGCACATTATTCTGTCTGCAAAACTATATGCTTATCTTGGTTCTTTGTTCAAAGGTTTGAAGAACTCTTCTTTTAAATTGATCTTTTGAGGTGATTTCATATTTTGAGTGATTTTGTTCTTGGCAAATTTTAATCCTTTGAACTGCCTTCTTTAAAATAGTCCAAAAATCATTTTGTACCATATTGATATCATTTTGAGTTAAAACTTCTAAAGCTTATTAAGTTATGGAGCACTATGATGAAAAATACAAACCTTGGACTGGTCTATTGCCTTTGTTGTACACAACTTGTCACCCATCAATTTCAAAACTACTTGCTGAAAATTATAATACTATTTACATGTAGGCAATAGTAGTGGAAAGACTCATCCAGCTTCTTAAAATGAAGATAATTGTTTGCCATGATGCAAGGTAAAGATAAGTGAAGTGGAAGCACTGTGGTAGAGGAAAAGGTGATAACATATAGAACTTGTTGTCCTCTCAGAATAAGAAAACCTGAAGATTTGTGGAAGTGACACTCTTTATTTTGCTTGTAGAGAATATGGTTTTATATGATTTGATCTTTTTTAGTTATTTTAAATAATGGACTAGGCCAGTCCCAAGGCATTCATTCAACTAAAGGAGAATTTTCTTTTATTGTAATTTGTAACAGATAATATATATACAGACTATTAATGTATTGTGAAAGAAAAGTTTTTGTGTCTAAATTAATATATTTTATTATTTTTTTTAACAGGACATATTTTTGTTTATTACCAGACAATTAAAAGGTTTGGAGGATACAAAGAGTCCGCAGTTTAATAGATACTTTTATTTATTAGAGGTAAAAAAAGAAACTTTATTTAATAAATATCACATTATTTTATGTGGTAACAAATTGTTCATAGTAACTTCGTTATGTAAAATGGGTCTTTTTTGGTTTTATACAGAGCCCACTTAATAAAATATCTTTTACATATCATCAGGAAAATCCGATCTTTTTATTATTCTTCATATCCTGGAAAGATAAAGCATATTCTACTGGAAAAACTGTAGATTATTTGAAACTATAACTTATAATTTCATCTTTCTATTTATTCTTCTCTAATCTAAAAACATTAATTTTCACTGCTCCTTAAATTTTCTATGTATATGTCTACCAGCACAATAATATTTAGTATTTTTCAATTTGAGAAAGTTGATGTCATCATGTTTATATATATTTAAAAGTCAGAGTACATGACTGATTTAACACTTGTAATTTTATGTTTTGTCTTTATAGGCTTTACTGTAGATTTCTAATTCTAAAAAATAAATTTTACTAATGAGTTTGCTTTTGAGTTTGTGTATGTGTAATTAAATATTTTTATTTGTCTTAGAATCTAGCTTGGGTTAAATCATATAACATCTGCTTTGATTTGGAAGATTGCAATGAAATTTTTATTCAGCTTTTTAGGACTCTCTTCTCAGTGATCAAGTAAGTTATCTTTTAAGCATTTTTGTCTCTTTTTCTTGCTGTGTATATTGAAGTATCATGTATTCTATGTGTACACTAAGATCTTTTAGTTATAAGGAATTGTTCTCCTTACAAGACTTAACATAAAGAGGGAAATAAACAAAAACTCTGTTGTCTGAAAGCTGACTTTGCCCTCATACTTTCATTTTAAACTATGATATCAATTTATCATTTTACTCTGTGCCCCAGTCTGGGTTGGGGGCTATGAAACAATACAGAAATATAAAGCAGAGCCCTTGTTTTGGTGAAACTTACTATCCAATAGAGGCAACAACATATAGTCGTAAAGCAGATAGTACGAGACTTTATACAATGAAGCACTAAACTTTAGTAGTACTTTAATAAAAAGGATTTGTTCCGTAAAATTTGGATTCAGTCAAAAGGCCGCACTAAAGGATTCAGAAGGCCACATATGGCCCCAGGGCTGCAGGTTCCCCAACCCTATATGATGTCTAATCCAAAGACAAATTGCTGGACAGGAAAGCCCAAGCTCTAATTTCAGTATAGTACAGTTTTTTGTTTGTTTTTAGTGTAGTAAACCAAGCTATGAGATGTGTTCTAGAGCACCGGTCCCCAGCCTTTTTTGGCATCAGGGACTGGTTTGGTGGTTAGGGGGATTGTTTTGGGATGATTCAAGCTCATTACATTTATTGTGCAGTCAAACCTTTCTGCTAATGATAATCTGTATTCACAGCCACTCCCCAGCACTAGCATCACCACCTCAGCTCCACCTCGGATCCTCAGGCATTAGATTCTCATAAGAAGTGTGCAACCTAGATCCCTCGTGTTCGTAGTTTACAGTAGGGTTTGTGCTCCTATGAGAATCTAATGCCGCTGCTGATCTGACAGGAGGCGAAGCCTATGCCAGTGATAGGAGTGGCTGTAAATACAGATGAAGCTTCACTTGCCTGCTGCTCACTTCTTGCTGTGCAGCCTGGTTCTTAACAGGGAGTTGGGGACCACAGTTCTAGAACATTACATTATATGCAAATGAACATAAGATATCTTACACAGATTTTAAATTTTCTAATGGCCACATTAAGAAAGGTAAAATAGGTGAAATTCATTTTAATAATTTATTTATCCCACTCTATCCAAAAGTATTATCATTTCAACATGTGACCGTTTTCATACTTCACGTGTACACTAGCCAGATGTGTCTAATGGCTTGTGTATTGGGCAGCATGTTTCTAGAGTTTCCTGTAGATTTTTATGACTATTGTATTATGTTTTCCTTTTCCTTAGATAGAAAAGTAGGACTAGGTGTTAACCTGGAATAAACAGGAAAGAATCAGACCAGCCTGGTCTAGAGATAGAAGCTTATGGAAAGACCGTGTGAGAAAAAGCTTCCTGTGGCATTTGACTAGCAGTAGGCCCTTAAAATAAATGATAAAATAAAGAAACTTTACCTTTGTATTAGTTAGCTTTTGCTGCATGACAAAACAACCTAAAAACTTGATAGTTTAAGACAGCCAATGTTTTATATAGCCTGGGATTCTGCTTGTCAGTTTTTGTCTGGACTAGATTTACTCCGGTGTTTGCAGTCACTTGGCAGGACAATTGGCAGTTGGCTGAGGTAGTAGGAAAACTGGGTCACATATCTTGTTATCTGCAGGTTAGCTTCTTCATATGCGGACTAGTTTCAAAAGTAACAAGAAAAGCCAGGTATGGTGGCTTATACCTGTAATCCCAGTACTTTGGGAGGCCCAGGCAGGAGGATTCTTGATACCAGGAGTTGAAGACCAGTCTGGGCAACATAGCAATACCCCCCATCTCTACCAGAAATTTAAAAATTGGCCAGGTGAGCATGATGACAGGTGTCTGTAGTCCTAGCTGCTCAGGAGAATGAGGCAATAGGATTGCTTGAACCCAAGAGTTCCAGCCTGGGCAACAGAGAAGACCCTGTCTCTGAAAACAAAAAGTAGGAAGAAAGGGCAAACCTCACTGGACAAGCACTTGAAACTGATTCTTGTCCTTACTTTTTATACCTTATTGATTTTTCATTTGTCTGTTTGAAATTCTTTGAGAGATACCAGGATGACATTTTCAGAGCCTTCTAGTTATAAGTTCTGGTAAGCACTTTAGATCAGGCTTTTGATTTTCAGTATTGGTGAAGTAAAACCTCTAATGGCAAGGATACAGCAAAAATTACTTGTGTTGGCTTAGATGTTTGGGGGTGTTTAAATCTGTTTCGATCTTATTTTGAGAAATTTGTTAAAATCCAAGAGGGGAGAAAAGGTTGAAAAAACTGCCACATTCATTATGTTATATATTTTTTTGTTCTGATATGTAAAATTTTATCACCATGTAAAATCTGGGGCATGTAAGCAAAAATACCCTTTCTTTCAGGTTGACATTTTTATTCGGCAGAATTTAACTCTTAGAGTCCTAATTGTGTAGAGATTTAATTTATTATAAAAGTCTTTCTCTTCTTTTTTTAATGTGAATGGAAGAAAATATACTTTATTAGAAATTATGTTGGTCTTTGTTTTTGTAAAATACAACAATTCCTTAACAACTTTGGTAGTAGTAGAAAGTAAATAGAGTAACCAAAATTTCTTTGCCATTATTGGCACTGTTCCCTCAAGTGAAAATCCTTTTACGTCTGAGATTATTGTTTTAAACTGGAAAGTATAATTTTCTTTTTGTATGCCTGAATTTTCTTTCTTTTCTTCTTCTTCTTTTTTTTTTTTTTTTTTAGCAACAGCCATAATAATAAGGTACAAATGCAAATGCTAGACTTGATGAGTTCTATCATCATGGAAGGTGATGGAGTTACTCAAGAATTACTGGACTCCATTCTTATTAACCTCATTCCTGCACATAAGGTCTGTAAAGTATGAAGATATGAAAGGTTAAGATTTAAAGGTAGTGCTCCTCCTAAGAATGAACAATTGTTTTATGACCATTTGCAATCTCACATAATTATACCCATTATTACTCTCCAGCCCCAAATAAAATAGATTCACACACATTTGTCTTGTAGCTATCATTTTACAAGGTACATTGATTAACATATTGTGTAAGATTTTCATTCAGTTAAGTTCTCCCTATTTTCTGGAAACTAAAAATGTTTCATATTCACTATTCATGACTAATCTGAGAATTACAAGGGTTTGGGTTGTTGAATTTTGGATAGTTTCATTTAGAAAAAAATGTATTTTCTCCTTTGTAACGTAGATGTAGAACATAGGCATTTGGATTTCTTCTCAGAACCCATATTGTACATTTTTCTTAGGCACTTTCAGAAAAAGATTTGGACAGAAGCAGGAGCTATATAGTTAATGTTAAGGGGAAAAGGATGATTCGGAGCTGTATCATTCCTCCCTGTTCCCTTTTTCTATTTCTCTCCACCAGGTCCTCCTAAGAAATTGAGGAACTTGGCTCTCCACAAGCTCCCCCTCTGGGCTCTGCTCAAGCCTACCACAATGTTGATATTTGCCCTCTTGTTCTTTTCTTCTAATGATTCAGTAACCTATTATCAGATTACATGAACAATGTGTCTTATACTTACTTACCCACACAAAAATAAGATTAATTTAAAATTCTTTGACTCTCTAAATATTGTTTGCATTTTTTTTATTTTTTTTATTTTTTGAGACATAGTCTTGCTTTGTTGCCCGGGCTAGAGTGAGTGCCGTGGCATCAGCCTAGCTCACAGCAACCTCAAACTCCTGGGCTCAAGCAATCCTCCTGCCTCAGCCTCCCGAGTAGCTGGGACTACAGGCATGCGCCACCATGCCCGGCTAATTTTT